>CALSCQ010000692.1:0-10579 GCA_943704525.1 Pigoraptor vietnamica
AAAAAAAAAAAAAAAAAAAAAAAAAACACAGACCACGCTCCACACGCTCACCACGACGTGGACGACGGTTCCCTCGGCCCAGTCGTGGTGGCTGAGCTCGAGCTCGCTCGTGCGCGCCCGGATCTGGAAGTTGAGAGACCGCCGCACGCCGAATCCCATGGCTTCAAAGGCGGCAATGAGCCGGTTCGTGCGCTCCGTGAGCCCGCGGATGACCTCGGCGTCGCACGCGTGGACGAGCAGCGAGAGACAGTTGGCCACTCCCGCCTCCTTCGAAAAGTCGCACACGAAGGGCTCCGTCCCCATCGTGATCTGGTACGACACGCCGTCACGGATTCGGTCCGCGACGGCCGTCTCGCTCGCGCGGAAAGTCATCGAGTTGTCCTCGCGCGGCAGCGCCGTGCACGGGACGACGGCCACCTTGCCCGTCCCGAGCCGGTCGATGTCCACGACGTAGACTCCCGCCGCGCCCTGGACCAGCGCCGCCCTGCGCTTGACGTACTTCTTGAGGCCGCTCGCCCGAGCCGCCTCGAAGCGACGGGGCTGCTGCTCGCCGGCGCCGTCGACCTCCATAGCGCCGCCGTCATCCGCCTCCTCCGCGGCGACGTCGACCTCCATGGCGACGCCGTCGACCTCCATGGCGCCGCCGTCGACCACTTCTTCTCCCCCATTCTCCGCAGGGGCCACCTCCGGGCCAGAGGCGGAGCCAAACTTGTACTGCTCGCGACAGAGAGAGAGAGAGATATGTTGGATGAGCTCAAATCAAAAGACGAGGTGTCCCGTCGACTCCGCGGGTGCGAAAGAGAACGCGAGAGAGGTTGTGAAAGGGAACACTGCCCGTCAGAAACGAGACGGCAAAACGAGAAAACAGACGGGAAAGGGGCGGGAGAGAGTCAGAGAAAGTTCGTGGCGGTCTTAGCGTGGGTTGACCCCCCTCCCTTACGACTCGAGAGACACGGACCGGTAGAGGAGAGCAAGAGAGAAAGAGAGAGAGAGAGAGAGAGAGAGAGAGAGAGAGAGAGAGAGAGAGAGAGAGAGAGAGACAGACAGACAGAGAGAAGTCGCGCAGCAAGAGTGTGGTGATGCTGAAGAAGAAGAGGGGCGGGGGTGAAGGGGGGGCGGCGCGACGAACCTGGAGGAAGCGGCAGTGGATCTTGCCATCCTGATCGAGCAGCGGGAATGCAGCATCGATGGACGACGCCTCGGCAAAGTGGAACGTCTCGAAACGGAACTCCTTCCGCAGCATGGCCTCGACGCGCTCGACAGACTCGAGCTCCGTCTGGTGGCTGGGAGCCTCCGGCCGGTTGTGGGAAGAGAGCGAGCCCAGGCGGCCGCCCTGCAAACAGAGAGATGTCGGATCAGGTTAAATCATAGACGCGTGTCCACCGACTTCATTCTTGCAAAGAGAGAGAGAGAGAGAGAGCCACCCGCGTCAACATCAACACCCGCGAGAGAGCGTCTGCACTGCTCGATCGTGTTGTTTGTGGTGAAACGAAGAGCGATGCGCGCAGGCAGCTTTCGAGAAGCAGCGGCAAACGGGCTCTCTCACCTTCAAAGCGTCCTCGAAGAGTCCGTCGACGTCGAAAATCTCATCCAGGTCGTTCGTGCCCTGCCCGTTCCTGACGAGCTTGTACAGCTTACCGCCGATGTGGTGCGCAATCACGCAGATGTGCCCGTCGTAGTCCCAAGTGCCCGGGAAAAAGTCCCCGGTCCGGCTCGTCTTGACCTGGAAGGCCGCGCAGACGTCCTCCTGCTCCGCCGCCTTGAGGAGGTCGGCTGCGCACGCAGGCGTTGGTAGATTAGGGGGGGGGGGGGGAAAAACGACAAGGGAAGGCTCAGAGAAGAAGCACATTCAAAGGACGACAAGAAAAAAACCGCAAGTTAAGCGCCGACGCGCGCGCAAGCCCGGTTAACTGGGCACCCCAACACACACACAGGGCGCGCACAAAGCAACCCACCAAACCTGAAGGGGGAAAAGTCGACGGACGAGTGGCCGTGGCACTGGTGGAGGACGTACTCGAGGGACGCCTTGCTCTGCGGGTCGGTCCGTCGTTGTCGAGCACATCAGAAACAAGGGGGAAGATACAAGCAAAGGCCAAACAGGAGCGAGTCGGGGGTGAGAGAAGACGCAAAGGAGATCGCGGCCACACTCACGCGAAGCAAGGCCATCGTGGCGTACTCGTAAGAGCACAGCTCAGGCACGTCATCCACTGCGTGCAATGGCGCGGTCAGTGTTAAACGAGGAAAACAACAAAAATGACTGCCGCGCACTGCTCGCGCACACTCACGCTCAATGTCGGACACGTCGCTGCAGCCCTTGACCGTCTTGAAGAGGCGGCCGAGGGCGAAGGCGTCGTACGACTTGATCTTGGCGAGGTGCGCGAGCGCAGTCGCCTTGACGGCGTCGTTGCCGCGCTCGTACCTGTCAAAGAGGAAGGCCACGACGTACGCCGCCTGCACGCACACGCTTGACCACGTCCACGCGCGCGCGGCGTTGCCCTCCGCATTCTCGTCGTCGTCCGGGCGGAGAGCCTGGACGGCCTGCAAGCCGGACACCCAGTCGCCGAAGCGCCCGAGGAAGGCTTGGGTCACGCGGCAGACGTCGGCATCAGCGAGCTCCTTGCCGGCGTCAAACGGGGCGTGCTCGTCAAGCTGCTTGCGCAACATATCAAACTGGTCGCGTTCCTCGCGCGTCCTGCGGGAGGGATGGATGCAAAAAAAGGGGTCGTCAATTAAACCTGGCCCGCGCGCGTCGTCGCGCAACGCAGGGTACACAAAAGCATACTGCGGTGTGAACAGCCGCAACGCGCTCCAATCACACACCAGGGGGCGTCGGAAGGACGCGCACCGGCGCTCGCCCTGAGAATGCACAATGCGGCGGGTGAGTTGGCACGCGCGGAAGGGGATGCAAGACGCCGCCCCGGAGAACAAAAGAAAAACACGCGCAAAGGGGGCACGTACGCAGGCCACACAGCAGCACAGAACAACAAGACGCATCCATTGACCCACGGAAGGACGGCACCGGAAGGACCCGCGCCGGCGCTCGCACTGAGAATGGACAACATTGAGACTTGGCGGGCGAGTTGGCATGCGCAGAGAAAAGAAATGCAGCAGAGGTGCAAGAGAAAGCACGCGCTGTTTCCGAGGCACAGTGCACGAATCGCAAGACAGCGACCCACCGGACGCTGGACGGACCCGCCGCGCCCTCCCTGTGCGCAGCAAACAATAGCGAAACACGGCGGGTGAGTGACCTCCGCGGGATGTAACAGCGGTGCAAGACAACGCGCGGCCCACGACAAAAAACAAAACGAGCGAACGCGCGGCCCACGACAAAAAACAAAACGAGCGAGCGCCGCGCTTTCGTACCTCTCGCGAGGCGGCGCACCAGAGGCGTCCTGGCCGTCGTGCGCGACGGCGGCAGAGTCGATGAGCCTGCGAGGGAATAGAGGCGAGCGCGGGAACAAACTGAGACGTGCCTGCAATCGCGGCGCTTGCTTTCTCCTCCCCTCTTCCCTTCTTGCGCAACGCACTCACGCTCTCTCCAGGTGCGCATCGACGAGCATCACGGACAAGATGCAAGGGGGAAAAGAAAGAAACAAAGCCCGAGATGCGCCCGTTACCGCATCACAAACATTTCAAGGAGCCCTCACCGGTGCTTCGCGGGAACTCGGGGCGAGCTGGGGCCCGCTTCGCCCTCGTCGTCGTTCCTGCAAATAAAGTGAAGCGAACGGAAAAGAGCAAACAAGAAGAGAGACAAAAGTCAGAAGGGACAAACAATGCGCGCGCAAAGTTGAGGGGCTGCCACGAAAAAAAACGCAGACACATCCCGACAGGGGGAGACAAGGCGCGCTTTACGGCATCCACCTGGGACGCTTCGTCAGAAACTTGTCCATTCTTTGGTTTTTCGCACGGAAATCACAAACAAACGCGCGCCGAGAGGCACACACAGCGTCAAAAACTAGCGAGGCTGTCTCAAGACAACTCGTCACATCCAGCTCTTGTAACACACAAAGCATGTATTGTACTCAAAGACGCGCGCAGAGGCGCGGAGCAAACAACGCCGATTCGTGCGCAGAATCGAGGCAAAACGCACAGAAACCGCGCGAAACGGCCAAAACCCGCGCACAAACGAGTAACACGAGACGCGCCGCCGCGTCCCACGCAAAAGTCTGACCCCTCCACTTTTCCCGCCAAGTGCACGTGATCTCACGTGCCCCTAAGTAACTACAAGTAACGAGACGTAACGAGTAACACCAATCACGTGCCCCTCACGTGCCCGCCACCTCACGTGCCCCATCACGTGCCCCCGACTTACCCAAACTTACCTTGCGCTTTACCGCCTTTTGCCGAGCGCGAAGGCGCCACGCACGACGCGCACACGCACGTATACACTCACATACACTCACACGAATCAAAAAAGGACGAAACTTTCGACTTGTCACTCGATTCGAGCGACGGAAAACACATAAAGTTGGCAGCAGCACCCGCTGCGCACGACGGAGTGCCGACGACTCTTGAATATTCCCCATGATTTCATGTAGAATATCCGAAAGTCGTGAACACTTGACGTGCGCAACTTTGGTGCTGCGCAACTCCCGGAGAACACAACTACACAGAACCACACACACGCACGTACACTGACACACACGAACACACTCACACACACTCACACTCACTCACACTCACACTCTCTCACACACACACACGCACACAATAATAACAATAAAAACGGCAAGAATATTGGTCCAAAAATCAGGCGATAACTTTGAACAAATTTCTCGAGAGAGACGATTAATCGGGCGCCGATTAACGTCGTCCTTTGCGCGCGCTTTTGGTGTGTGGGTGACTGGATCCGTGCATCAAATTGAAACGGCTGGCCAAAAAATCACGAAAACGCTTCCCATTTCTCAAATCATCGGCGGGTGGCAACGGATAAATATTTATTACGGCTATGAGAACTGCATGAAATTGCCCTTTATTTTGCTCTGTTGCCGCAAAATGCGTTACACACGCACACACACAGAGTTACGCGCAACACACACACACACACACACACACACACACACACACGCACACACACACATACATACGCGCAACACGCACACCTCACACCACACGCGGACAGTTAAAACGCGCGCACACTTGCGACAGGAGAGAACAATCTCAGGACTTCAATTGTACATGAGCACTGTGACGTGTGCGTCGTCAGGGTAGCCGGCGCTGTCAGCCGGTACTGAAAGGCGCCGCGTCTCACTTTAGTAGTCGTTTACATAACGTCGCACCTTTCCCCTTCCTGTCGCTCATTCCCCTTCCTGTCGCTCAGTACTTTGAGCTTCTCTTTTTTTTGGACGCGGAAGCCACAGCGTCCCCCGGAGTAGTTCAACTTCTGCCACAATTAAGTGTCACCCCCGTGGTCGTTTGATCTCCGTGTCTAGTGATGCATTGGGCGTCGTCGTCATTAAATGTGCAGTTTCGAACCGTCGCGGGCATGCGCGTGGACCCGTTTGTTCGCGTCGGGCCACACAAAGGCACACATGGCGTGGGAAAAGACGACTTGGAGAAATGCCGAAAGAACTCGAATCATAGATGTGTCCATCGACTCCACCAAATTGTCGACCGACCCCGGCAAGGTGTCACATAGAGTGTGCGTCATGTGCTCGTCTGACACATTTTATTGCCGAGTGCATATTGGGGTGAGTATGACGGAGACTCGACGCTCAAGATCGAGTGCGACCGTTGTGCTCCGGGGTGGCCGTGGGGGATCAGGTGTGAATACGCCCTCTTCTCCTCTTTGTTGAGACCGCATCCACGTCAGGGCAACGCATTGCGTGCCCTCAGCGCACTCTGCGCCGACTACTCTGAACCCACCCATTTCGACGGAGAGTGCATCCAACGCCAATGTGGGCCGGTGCATTGCGCGCCCTCTGCAACTGTGCCGACGTCTCTTACTGAACCCCCCCCATCCTCCAACAGAGAGCGCATCCACGCCAACGTTAGTGGGCGGTGCATTTGCGCGCCTCTGCGCCGAGAGCGCATCCACGCCAACGAGGGCCGGTGCATTGCGCGCCACTGCAACTGCAAAAAATTTTTTTTTGGGACCCGGCGACCTCTCTACGCCGCATCACGAGCTCTCGCGCGGCAGACGCGGGGCGACTGGCCTCTTATTCTTCTACCCCACCGGCCATCCGTTCATGTGTTATAGCTCCTGAATTGGATACCATGCCTTAGCGCGCTGACAAATCGTGCCCGCAGTCAACCCCAGTGTGCTGGAAGCCGGCGTGCCGGTTGGGACGGCGCCGGCGTGCTCAGTCGGTGGTCATTCGCGCATCGGGCATCAGCAGCCGGCTCTCCCGTTCATCACCGCTTCAGCCGACTGGCATGTGTGCCGCCTTCGGCCGGGGCCGGCGGCGCTCCATCGGGTGCGCTGGGCCGGCGACGTTCGCCGCTCATCAGGCCCGCGCGGTTCGGGAGCAAACTGGTGACCGGCCTTGGACGAAGCCAAAGCCCGCACGGAAAAGGCCCACCCTATCCCAACGGTCAGCAAGTCAAAGGCGAATGGGCAAGAGTGCTGCAGCGTTGCCCTGCGTGCGTCAAAAAATTATGGGCGAATGTGTGTGCCGGCCCGGCGTTGCCGTTTTGTTCGGCTCCGGGACTGACTATACAACCCGTGCGAGGCATGCAGCGTCAGCATGTGCATGTTGCGAGTCAGGCGATTAGTGTACTTGAAGCAATGTATGCACTGCACGTCCTGCGCACGTGCTACGGGGACAACGATCGTCTCCCGGCGGCAGGAGCGTGCGAGAGAGGTTCGGCTAGCTTGACTGTCGGCGCGTCGGGCCATTGATTTCCAGGGGCGCAGAGTCGAGTTGTATTGCGCGAATCCAACGACTTTGCACGGCCTCGGCCTGCTTGCTTCCCTTACCCTTATTGCGCAGTGCCCTCCCCCCTCCCCCAGTGATATCCGCCCGACGTGGCGGCAAACGTCTAGAGCTAAAGCCCCGGCTTCGAAAAAGGCCGCGCCGAACATCAGTGTCGTGCGCCGGGAAGGGGGCGTCGGTCCTGCGTGCGTCGGGAAGGGGGCGTCGGTCCTGCGTGCGCCGGGAAGGGGGCGTCGGTCCTGCGTGCGCCGGGAAGGGGGCGTCGGTCCTGCGTGCGCCGGGAAGGGGGCGTCGGTCCTGCGTGCGTCGGGAAGGGGGCGTCGGTCCTGCGTGCGCCGGGAAGGGGGCGTCGGCCCTGTGACGATGGCCTCCACAGAAACCGGCGCGGCAAAGGGCTTGAGAACCTCATTTTTCAGCTTCTCCTCTCCTTTACTCCTCTTCGAGTTAAGCTCGAAGGAATAACTCTGGTGGAAGTACCGACGACCGGATATATGTTTGGACACATTGGAGGCGACGCCCGAACGTGCACGACAGCGCTGACACGTGTATTTAGAAACAGCCGGCATTACTGCACGCATAGAGTCCCATTACCTGAGCAAGGACATTTCTCAGTTAGCACTCGGTGTTACAACGGCACCCCCACAAGCACATGCAAGGCGATTTGCGGGAAAAAAGTTGTGTTCAGTTTTAAAAAGCTCGGTTGTTGATCCACACGAAAATTTCAGGTGAAGAAATTCATGTTGTCTGCATCCTTACACATTTTCCCGCGCACGCGGCATCATGCGCGACGAGTTCTTCAGAGAGCAACAGCCCATACCTTTCAACCAGAGATCCCCGCAGTTCGCCCGCCCTCTGTCGCGCACGGAAAGAAAATACGGCAAACGCCCTGAAAATCGTTCACGAGAGCGGCTTTAGCTCGCGAAATGACGCACCGACAAAGAGATGTCTCAACAGAAACACGTGCGTCAGATAAAATCTGTGTCCTCAATGAAAAGTTCGGATAGAGCTAATATAAGAGACAATCCCGCGCACGACCACCGCGTCATGCAGATCATCAAAGCTGTCCAACGCAGCGCAACCCACCTCTCAAGAAAGAGCGCGGAAAGGCCCACCGATAAAAAAAAAAGAAGACACCCTGCAGCGACAGGCAGGCAAAGGGGGAGGCCGTTTAGAAACACGGCGAGGTACGCGCAAAACCAGCGGGAAATTCCGAAAAATGGAAAATGCTCTCAGCGTAAATGATTCTCCGCACGGTTTGTAAAAGCGTCAGAAGAACGAAAGTTATTAAAAAATGATTTTGTCTCATCGTCGAACACCCGCACAGAAAAGGAGCCCTTGCCGACGGCGCACTCACCTCAGAGAGACAGCAAGGGAATTGTGAGGGAGCATGTCCCGCGGTATATTTTGTTTCCGCGCGCTTCGAGTGCATGTTGGTCAGGCACACGCCACGTGGTCTGACTGATTGAAGTGTCCGAGTTCTCGTTTAAAAAGTGATGTGCACGTGACAGCAGTGTTACCGTTTCAGTCTGGGGTATATGTTGCAGGGGCTCTGTGAGTCTCTTAGTGCCCCTGTATGTTGTGAATGGCTTTGCGTCCACGCAGGGAGTGCTAATCGACGACATGGCGGTACGTGCATACCTGTACATATTCGCAGTTCGCATCAAATCACACGCACGCAGGCACGCACACTCACGCACACCGCACATGCACATGCACACTCAAGCACACCGCACACGCACACGCGCACAACACCCGCACCCAGACGCTCACACGCACATGCACTCATGCCCACCGCACATACGCACACAAGCACACCGCACACGCACACGCGCACGACACCCGCACACACAGACGCACATGCACCGCACACGCACACGCACATGCACACTCAGGCACACACACGCACACCGCCACACGCACACGCACATGCACACTCAGGCACACACACGCACGTCGCACTTTACATACACACACACACACACACACATGCACGCACTTTTCGTGTGTATAAGGTGTGTCCTCTTGTGTTTTTCTTGCGTGGCCTACGCATGGCCACATTGCAAGAGTGAGATTCAAACCACTTCTCTTCTAGGCATGCGCGCGTCAGTCTCGCGTCCTGGTGCGAACGCTACTTCGTCGTCCTTTTGCCCCTGCCCCCGCCGCCGGCCGCTGCTGCGTTCGTGCCTTTCATTCTGCCGGGAGAGCGGCGTGCAGTCGAGCAAAAGGCGCGCTGCCCGAGGGCGGCCCCACGCTCGAGGACTTTCTGCGGGAAGGGGCGGCGCTAAAAGTGGACAAAGGGGCCGCTGAACCCGAGTCGTTCAGCGTCGTCGACAGCCGCAATGCAACGATTCCGCACGTGCCGGCAGAGCTCGTCGCGGGGCGCGGAAGAAAAGGTTGGCGGATGGGCGTCGAACGTGTGGGGCGTGGATGTCCACGTGATGCATGAGGGACACGGTCATGTTTAGCAGTGAACTCCATCTCGACGTCGAATGCGGCCACCCTTGTTGTTGGGATGCGCGCGCGCAGGACGGTCACGCGCATTTTTTTTCTCTCTGAGCCCCCCCTTTTTTTTTGGTTTTCCGCCACGCAGTGTTTTTCGAGACGTACGGCTGCCAAATGAATGAGAACGACACAGAAATTGTGTGGGCGATCATGGAGTCGAGTGGCTTTGCGCGCACAACGGACGTGGACGAGGTGGGACTGCGCTGTTTGTTGGCGTCGCGTGTCATTTGCTCCTGCGTCGACGTTGCTCTCCCCACCCCCTTCCCCCTCAAAAATCACACACTAGCCCCTTAGTATCAATTCCCGCCCATTCTCACATTCGTCCCCCCTTTTTCCCTCCTTTTTCCTTTCACTTCGGTGGTCGCGCAGGCGGACGTCGTCCTCGTGATGACGTGCGCCATCCGCGACAATGCCGAGAAGAAAATCTGGTCGCGCCTCGACTTTTTCCGCAGCCTCAAGCGAAAGCGCGTCAAGTCGGCGCCCCAGCTCAAGGTCGGCGTGCTGGGTGGGTGCGCGCGCTCTCCGCAAGGCAACAGAAGGGGGCAGAGGTCCTCCACCACCGCCCTCCACCATGTTTTTTTTTTTTTTTTTCTTTTTTTCCCGCCCGTGGACGCAATGTCACCTGCGCCTCTCGTTCGAAACAATTTCGAACGAGCCAATTGCAATTTCGCCTCGTTGTCCCCGCTGAGCCCCGCGTGCACTGCGCGCGCAGGCTGCATGGCAGAGCGATTAAAGACAAAGCTCCTCGAGACGGACAAGATGGTCGACGTCGTCGCCGGTCCCGACGCCTACCGCGACCTCCCGCGCCTCTTTTACGTCGCCGAGACGGGGCAAAAGGCCGGTGCGTGTTGTATTGAAGGCGCGCGGAGGTTTTCAGTTTGGGCACTATTGGGGGACAGCCTGTGCGCCCTCCTTCCGTGTCGTTGTTGCAGCTTTTGTCGGTTTATCGGCACGGAGTGAAAGTGGGAAAATGCTTCGCCGCCAACCGTTTTTCGCCTCTCTGCTGGCCACGTCTTTCGCCCTCTTTGTCTCGCCCCTGTCTCAACCACCTGTCACGACAATTTGCAGCCAATGTCCTCCTCTCCCTCGAGGAAACGTACGCCGACGTCATGCCCGTGCGTCTCAACAAGAACAGCCTCTCGGCCTACGTGTGGGTGCCCTTCGCCGTCCACTCGCGTGCGTCTTGCACTGTTCCAGATCGG
>CALSCQ010000693.1:0-12902 GCA_943704525.1 Pigoraptor vietnamica
CCCCCCCCCCCCGCAAGACAAACAGTCAGCCCATGCATCCCCGACACAAGCAACAAAAGTACCCACATGTGATGTTCGAGCTCAACACTGACGTCGGAATCCACTGCTGCAAGAACCCAGACGACTCGTACAGCGTCGTATCGTTCCCGTTCACCCGCGTTCGAACGCTAAAGTTCGTCACGCACAGCATCGTCGGCGGCCGCCGTCCCAACGTCAGGCCGAACTTCACAGAATTCCCGAGCTGCCCGGCAACCACCGTCCCCGCATAGTACTCCGTCAGAGGCACCCCCGACGCAAGCGCAACACGGAACGTCCCGTTGTTGTAAACCGTCGCACGCAGCTCCACCGCCGTCTTGTTCGACAGCGGCGTGCGCCCCACCACGAACGAGTCCTCCGTCAGCGGGTTCCGAATCCCCAGCGCGCAGTAAGGAATGCCCAGGTTCGGATCGTTGTCTGTCGAGCACCCCAGCACCCACAGTCGGTTGTACCCCGACTTCCCCGCGTCCATCGACACCACGCTGATGAAAATCTCGTCGTTGTCCGTCCCCGTCGGCACGAACCGCGCCGTCGCCGTCAGCGGCTGCCCGCTCGACATGTTAAACACGCGGTCAAGCGCACGCCCGCTGTGGTCCGAACCGCAAATGTTCGTCGACGACACCGTCGCATCGCCTGCACACACCCGAGCTACAGGTCAGCATGCAGCATCCCGCAAAAATGCGACCATCACCGTCCCTCATAAAAACAGAGCACACTCTCCAACCAAAAGACAACGCTTCACAAGTACTTCATCCGTCCGCCACTCACTCTGAGGCAAAAGCGGCGCCGGGACCCACGACCGCCTGTACGAATCCCCCGACACAAAGTTCTCGACAATCTCAAGACTCGGCACGCTCGCGCTGCTCGTCGGAGGAGGAGGCGCATTCGTCGATTGCGGCGGCGGATTCACGATAGAGGACTGCGGCCCGAACGGGTCTTTCTCCCACGATGCATTGAAGAAGGACGCGCACGTCATGCGCCCGTCTGTCGCCGCGCCGAGTTGGAATGAAACGCGCGTCAAATTCGTCATGGCCAGCGGGAAGAAGTACTGCACCATTGCCAGCGGCTGTCCGTTCGAACGCAGATAGGTCGATCCGAGGTTGCGCGCTTGGTCGAATTCGACCTCCAGGACGGCCGCAGTGGTGTTGCCGAGGAAGAACGTCGTGGGGACGCCATTTCCATTCGTGTCCGCGACGAAGCACATCGCCAAGCCGGTGGAGTCGGGCGGAAAGCACCCAAACTGGGCCTGCGTTAGGTGGTCATCGCTTGAGAACGTCAGCCCCGCCGCAAAAGCCGCCGTCGATTTTGCGTTGAACTCGAGCCGAGCGCGCAGCACAGTTGTGCCGATGGGACGGAACACCGAAATGACCGACTCGGCCTGTGCGTTTGCGTCCGCGCACACGGCATGAGGCTGAACAAAAGTGGGGCGATCATCTGCGAGGGACCAGATGGATCTCGTTAGCACTCGCGTTCACCAAAAAAAAAAACACACACACCCGTATTTGAGGATGGTACTCACTGTACACGGGCCCGAGCCACGACAGCGGCTGCCATTGCTGCTGGAATCCCGCAGACTCGTACAAGGTCGTGTCGCTTCCATTCACGCGTCCCCGGACAGTGAAGTTCGACACGCACAGTTGCGCGGTCGCACGCCGACCCACGGTCAGCAGAAACCGAACCGACGAACCCAGAAAAGCGCCCGATATCGCGGACGACGCAGTTTCCGTAAGGGGCGATCCCGCAGCAAGAGCTACGCGGAGAGTTCCGTTGGCCATGACCGTGAAGCGCACCTCCACCATTGTCCTGTTCGACAGTGGCACGCGCCCGAGCGGGTACGTGTCGCGCGTCAGCCCGTTGCGGATGTTCAGCGCACAGACGGGACCGCCTGTAGGGTCGAGTTCCATGGAGCACCCGCCCGACCACGTCCTGTTGTATGCAGGGCGCTTGAGGTCGCCCGACACCGCGCCGACAAAAAGCTCGTCGTTGTCCGTCCCAGAGGGGTAGAAGCGCGCCGCGCCCATAACTTGCGTGCCAACGTCAAAGAGCGGCTCGAGAATGCGGGCGTTGTGGTCTCCGCCGCAGATTGCCTGCTGGGACACCGTGGCAGCCACTGCGCGCGAGAGGGGGGGGGGGGGGGGGGGGAATGTGCATTCGTCAGACAAATCACAAAAAGCGCTCAAAACGCAAGCCGCGCACCTGGCATCGCAACGGGCATGGCCGCCCAGTACTTGTTGAACGTATCGACGCTGTCGAAAGAGTCGGAGATTTGTCCCGTCGCAACGTGGACAAGCGCGGCGATGGCAAAAGCCACTGCCGCTGCGCGCGTTCCAGTGCGCCCCATTCTCGAGAAACGAAATGGGCCGCCGCAAGAGCACAATCAACTCGGGTGGATTGCAGAATATCCTTCATAGTGATCATCCGGAGTGTGCGTGTGCGTGTGCGTGCGTGCGTGCGTGAGTGAGAGAGAGAATAGTGTGTTTGCGTGCCGGTGACAGCGGACACCCCACCCCCGCTGGGACCAATCAGAGGGCGTCAATCCCAAGGCCTTTGACACGTCCCTCTGACGGCACGATAAGCCATAAAAAAACGAGACTGCACAACCGCTTGTATTACGGCAGAGCCGCGATCGCTACAGCCCAATAGACACGAGCACGCTCTCCATCTCGCTGATGCGCGCGTACATGACAAAGCTCGAGAAGAGCATGGCCGTGAGCACCACAAACAGGACAACGAGCACGACGCCGTCCGTGCCGCCGAGGAACGCGCCCAGAAAGCCCGCCTCGCCCTTTGCGCCTGCGCCGGCAGATGGCACCACACCGGCACCCGCCTCCAACGCAGATTTCGGCAAGTTCTTCGGCGGGCCCGTGCGCGCAAGCAGCTTGGCGTGCCAGCTCGTCATGTATCCTTTGGCTCCCCCCAGCGCCGCCTTTTGGATCATCCCTAGCAGCAAACGATAAGCCGATGTCAGCCAGCGGAACACTAGTCCCTAAAGCGCGCATTGGGTTTCCGTTGTGCTTTGCGCTCCTGACAGCGACAGTGCTTCCAACGTCACTCGCAAAGGGCTCACCTTTCACCATGACCTTCTTCGTGAAGATTGTGTCGCCGGTGATGCGAATGGCCGCAGCCTCGTCGCCCAGCGCAGTGACGCAGTATCGCGTCGTGTTGTAGAACGCGTCGCCGTACGGGACTTCCGGTGTCACCGACTTGACTTCGACGACAAAGCACCTGGAGGAACATGCAAGCTGTCAGGACACGGGTGGACTCGGGAGCGCAAATGGCATCCCGACTCACTTCTTGTCTGTGGTCCACTTGAGAGACTGTTCTTCCTTCGTCAGTGCCTGCTTCGGCCCTGCAGTACGAACGGAATCTTCTTAAGTACAAAATAGGGAAAGGGCGCAAAAGCGACCAAACAGAAACAGCAAGTGCAATTTAAGACAACCAATGGACCCACCGAACGAGGCCGAGAGCGGCATAATGTACTGCACATTCCGCTTGAACTCTTCGCCGGCCGCCGTCCACGGCTGAATTTGAATGTCTGCAAACCAGCGCCCATATCTCAGCAGCATGGTCACACAACATCTTTCCATTTTTCCAAGCAGCCTACGACTGTCACTCTTCTCTTCTCCCTCAACCGCGCACGCACCTGTGTACTTGAGATCCTTCTGCAGCTCGTCGAGCACAGGCGCGTGGTCGGTGAAGATGAGGTCGTAAATGCCGCTGACAGACGCGCCGTATGCGCCTTGCATAAAGTCGTTCGGGTAGTGTTCAGTGCACGGACAAACCGTCGGCACTGCGTGGGTTCACGGTGGGGAATAAGTAATGGTGTTTTGGAAGAAGACAAAATAATAAAAAGAAGAGGAAACGCAACCATTCCTAAGCTTCTAAAGAGACGGCACACGGCAGAGCCCCACCGAAATCGCCGCCGGCGGCGCCCGAGGCCATTCCCTGTGCCTCCTTCATGGGCGCCTTCTTCCTCGCCGCCGTGTCAAAGAGCAGCGTCCGCTCCAAAAAGTTGGCGCCAATTTTTCGCACGGTCATAATTCCGCGCGCGATCATCGGGCGGTGCTTGGTCGACGCACAGCCAGGCGACTTGACTGGCTGCTGGCAGCTCTTACAGACACCCCCGGCGACGGACGGGTGGTGCTTGCACGCGGTGTCGTTGTTCGTCTCTGCCGTGTACCATTCCTTGCACAGGTCGCAGCGGATCTCGAGATCCTGCAAAAGCGGCACACACATGTGCGCACACTTAGCGGACAGAGACACGCAGCGTTCTCCGGGCCAAGCAAAAGCAAAAAAAAAGGGCCGCACCTTCGGATCATCGCCGCAGTTAACGGCATAGTCTTCGTGGCATTTCTTGTGGCAAATCGACTTGCACTCTGCGCAACGACAACAGAAGTCACTAATACAGCACCCGAGGCGATGATGCAGAACAAGCATCTACTGATTGCTGATGCAATGGCAGCAGCAGACACTCACTGCCGCACTTGTAGCCCTGCTTGCCGAATCCCGCCACAAACTGCTTGCAGTGGAAGCACAGCTCGATCGCGTGAAAGTGCCGCGCGACAAACTCGTGCCCGCGCGTCTGGTGCACCTTTTCAACCTTCAACACACCCTTCGCCTTCTCATCGTCGGAGCTATCCGAGCCGCCGTCGGACTCGTCGCTGCCAACACACAAGAAATGATGTAAGATAAGTCACACGTCACGCTCGTTTTTACATTGCGGCTAACTCTTTGCGCCGGGCAAACGTAAACACAGTGCAGTGCCGCACACACAAGTCAAAATGCCACTCCGACACCGCCACACTTCAGGGCATTGCCCGCACAAAGACAGGAACACCAATACCCACGCGGAAACCTTATCCAGCAAGCGCAGCGTGTACCGCCCCTCGGGCATGGCGCCGTCGATGGAGACATTGTCGCCCTCGGCATCCGTGAGGTAGTAGTCGACCCCTGCACGCGCATACCAATCGCACAGCATTAGAGCCGTGTCGGGAATCGAAGCAGAGACAGAGGGGCGATGCAAGGCGCATCCTGCTTCTCGCACCTGTCCTAATCTTGCATTGCACTCGAATGTTCCGGTCCAGCGCAGCAAACGAAGTCTTCTCGGTGAAAGCCACGCGAACGGGCTCGGATGACCCCTCGCCGGCCGCTCCCTTTGCGACGACAGTGACGAGGAGGAATTTCTTCTTGTCCACCGCCGCCATTGTGGCGAGGTGGCACGTTGCGTCAAGCGCACGCTTCAGACGTGGAAAAAAACACACCGCGAAAGAAGAGTTGTGCGCCAATGGCGCGCCCTGTTCCCCTAGCTCGAGTAAGAGAGAGAGAGAACACGCTTACATGGGCTGAAATACAGTCTGGTTCGATCGCAAAAGCACGGGCGCTGGCGCTGGCGCGTCACTCTGTCTTATCAACACGGCGCCTGAAACAAATACAGACAGATATATGCCATTTTTGGAAACAGACCAATTATAGACATTTGGAAAATTGAAGGCCTTATGAAGCAATAAAAACTTCTATTATTCTTATTTGGTAAATAGCGGCGTCCTTTACCAGCAACCTGTTCACAAAAGATGGCTGACAGCGCGCCCATACATCACAGCATTACGCTTGTCGTGCCCATGGATGGCGTCCGCCGCACAAGCGAACCCATAGAAATGGAGCAGCGCGGTGGCGTGGAGGTCGGTCGCGTGGTCGAGAACGCCGCCGCAGCCGCTTTCGCGCAGCAGTCGGTGTCTGGCGAGGGTCGCGCGAGTCAGTCGGCGCACGTGGAGCGCGATGCCCCGCCAGAGAAAGAGAAGCACTCGACGCATCAAGTCGCTGACATCACTGCTTCGGTTGGGGCGGGTGTTGTCGGATTGCGTGCGGCAGCGATTGGCGCGCAGACGGATGCCGTCTTGGCACCTGCCGCTGCTCCTGCGCCCGTGCCCAACAAACCGACGGTCAACGTGCTGTCGATTGCCTTCTTTGCGTATGTCGGCGTCCTCGTTCGAGTGGGACTGACGACGGCGACGAAGTACGGCGTGTCACCCGCGTTTGCCGTGCTGTATGCGGAGATTGTGGGGACGGCCATTATGGGATTTGTGGTCGCTCACAAGGGCTTCATCGACCCAAGGTGCGTGTGTACAGCGACCTTGTTGTTTCAGAGTGCTTTTGCGGTTGTTCTCACACGGTATTCTGCTGTTGCTTTTGTCGGCATCGTCCTTGTAGTGGGTCGCGGAGTGCTTTGCGGCTGTTCTCAAACATTATTTTCCTGTTGCTTCTCA
Organism: Pigoraptor vietnamica; assembly: GCA_943704525.1. Taxonomy (NCBI): domain Eukaryota; class Filasterea; order Ministeriida; family Capsasporidae; genus Pigoraptor; species Pigoraptor vietnamica. The sequence continues at coordinate 6,300 of CALSCQ010000693.1, forward strand.
GGCATCATCCTCTGTATGTGGGTCTGACGACGGGTCTGTGCGGCTCGATCACGACGTTCTCGTCGTGGAACCAAGAGGCCAGCCAGATTCTGATTGGTTGGAGCAACAGCGATGACGCGTACCAGGTGACGCCCCGTCTCTTTCTCTTGCCTTCATCTTTTGCGATGCCATCGATTGAAGTGGAAGATACCGCTTTCAGATTGTTTCTGAGTTATGAGTGTTGGGATGCACTTGCTTATGTTCCCCACGCATGTACTTGCAGGCTGTTGGCTTCATATCCATGATTGTTCTCGGCATCGGCATGCCCGCAGTGAGCCTCGTGTTCGGTGAGCACCTCGCGCACATCTCTCCGTGGTCCGATGTGCGACGTGCGGAGAAGGAGGCCCAGGAGCGCGCGAAGCGGGAGAAGGAGGGTGTCACCGTCGTCACGGTCGCGCCACCGAGCAGTCCCCCCGCCGCGCCCGGAGACTTCTATGGAATTGCAGGGATGGAGGACGCCATACTGGTGGCACTCTGTGTCGCGTCGACGGGGATTGTGATGGGCGTCAACTATGCGGTGGACCGCTACGACTTGCTGTTCGACTGCTTGTTTGCACCGTTTGGTAAGTGCTGCTTGTGAAATGCCTTGGTTGTGTGTGTGTGTGTGTGTGTGTGTGCGTGTGTGTGTGTGTGTGTGCGGGCGGGCGGGCAGGCAGGCGCGTGTGTGTGTGTATGGGTTTGCATGAGTGCATGCCTGCGTGGCACGCGCGTGCGGAAATGTATAAGTCCTGAGTGTGTTTGTGGAATTGCTGCTCAACCGCGATCTCGCTCTGCTTCAGGCGCCCTTTTGCGGTACTGGCTCTCGGGATGGAACGCGAAGAACAAGTCGTTTCCGCTCGGGACCTTCGCCGCCAACATGATCGGGTCGACGCTTCTCAGCATATTCGTCGTGATCCCATCGGCCACAAAGTGCTTCCAGGACAGCTCGAGGCCCGGCACGTGGGTAACAGTCTGCACATGTGACACACGAACAAACACATAAAACACACGCACTAATGGGTTTGCCTGCTCGTGCTTTGCGTGTACTAATTGTCGTTTCTTGGCACAGTGTTTACGACGTCTTCGTCGGCCTGCAGACGGGTTTCTGCGGTGAGTTTGCGTTCTTCTTGTGTTCATTGCGCCCACTCGAGACGTTTGGCCACTATGACATTTGACGATTCTGAACGTGACTTTCGTTGGCACGTTGCAGGCTGCCTGACGACCGTCTCGTCGTTCGCGAACGAGCTGCGGTCCCTCAGCCTCCGCGATTCGTACATCTACGCCGTCGTTTCTCTTCTCGTCGCGCAGATCGTGATGGGAAGCATCAACGGCGGTTACATGAGTTACCACACCGTGCGCTCCTGCTAACGTCGTGTGCCCGGCTGCTCCAGAGAGCGCGTAGAGAGAGACGTATTATGTCCTTCGCGTTCCGCATGGTTCGCGCATGTCGTCTTGCGCCTATTTCGGCGCAATAAACTTTGCGCAGAAGAAGCCAATCGTCGCGGGGTCGTGGCGCGGATCAAAGCGCATCACACGTGCAGCGTCCTCGTCCTTCAGTCCACAGCCGAGCATGCCAGGCCCCGCGCCCCACCCCGACGTCTCCGCCAGCGCCAATCCCGGATGGTTCTCAAGCGCCCAACCGACGACGCTCTCGTTTTCTTCGGGGTTGATTGTGCACGTCGAGTACACGACGACGCCGCCGGGGCGCACTGCCTTCAGGGCCACCGCGAGGAGCTTTCGCTGGTAGGGCGCGTGACCGCGGAGCGCGGCGACGTCCATGGGATTGACCGTCTGCGGACGCTGACCGAGCGCACTGCACGGCACATCGCACAGCACGCGGTCGAAAAAGCCGGCGGGAAAGAATGTCTTCTTGTCGACGAGAACGCCGTCCGCACTCAGCAACGACTTCTCGACAGCCTCCGCTTGCGAGCCGTGCCGTCCCCCTATCGCCGTCAGGTCGACCGTCCGTGTTGCATCCATGTACAGCACGCGGGCGCACATGACGCCCCACACGCTGACGTTCTCCACGAGCTTGGCCACTTTTGGCTTCGAGCGTTCCATAGCGACAAGCAGCCCTCGGTTGCGCATCAACGCCCCAATGTGCGCCGTCTTTCCGCCGGGCGCCGCACACATGTCCAGCACGCGCTCCCCCGGCCTCGGATCGAGTGCGTGGGCGGCCGCGGCACTCGGCGCATTCTGCAGGAAGAACAGGCCATCAATGTCGCCGGAACCGCTTGTCTTGTCCGATCCGAACGACGGCGAGTCGTAGAGGGGGACCGTCATGACAACCGCAACGCCGCGCCGTGGCGAACCGCAGAACAGCTCCTCGCGCGCTATCACGAGGCGGCCGTTTCCCACGGTAAAGGAGCGGCCGAGGTCGAACGGACGAGAGAGTCGCGCGCCCTTCTGGCACTTGCGGTCCACATCGACCACGACACTGACGTCCTGTCCCGCAGGGCCGTCGGGCGCAGAGATGATACCGGGCGCGTACACGTCGGCGCCGCGGAGAACGGCCATGCCGCACGGGGGGTCCACGATGACCTGGCGTGGAAGGGAGGGTATTTGGCGCGGCCCTGCGCACGGGACCGTGAGGATGTCGGCGAGCATTGCGTGGCGGCTGATAGCGGGCGCGGGGATGCATTTGTCGGCGTACGAAGCGCGCAGGAACTCTGATAGCCGCTGCTCTGCGGTTTCCGCGGATGCAAAGCGGAGCGTGTTGTAGCGAATTGTCGTGAGAGAGGGCGGCGTCGCAAGCAGCGCAAGGAGGTGTTCGAGTGGTGAGTAATCCGCGACAGACGAGAGCGACTCCGGCAGCATGTTCCGTTCGCGTCGCAATTGGTGGTCGCGATCGTAAAAGGGCTGTGCCGCGGACGAATTAGCACGCTATTGTGCGAAGAGCTCTTCTTTTTCTCCAATAATATATGCGAAATGAAGGACAGTCATACACACCTTCAGGAATTCACACAGCTCGCCGTCAAACTGCGCGGGGGGGAGCACCCCGCGTGGCGATGTGGCGCTCATCGGCGCTTGCAGAGTCAGCCGCGAGAACAGACGCCTCACCAGTTTAGATCATGGACGCGTGTCCATCGACTTTCGTATTCTACGAGTTATGATTATTGTGGAGGGAAAATCGAAGAAAACGTTGCACTACTGCGATGATAGTAGTGTGTTTTTTTTTTTAATTTGGCAAGGAAAATGGAGTAACATTATCGTAACATCGCTTCTGCTGACGACGAATTGAAGGCGTCCTCTGTTGCCAAGGGCAAAATTAGCCAGAAATCAATTCAACGTTGCGATAATGTTACCCCTGAGTAGCAACTCAATCAACAGTCCGCAGTCCAACGAACAAGAGCGTCTTGCTCACTGCCCTGACACAGATGCAACGCGACATATGTTTTCTTCAAGTGCCATTTGGAGTGACCGTTCGATCGCTTGTCTGTTGTCTGCGTCGACGGAAGGGCTTTCAACTTGATTTCGCTCGCTTGCCTGCGCACATTAGGGAAGCGGCTTGAACTTCGCGCCAGCGGCGACGTCGCCGATGTGCGTTGCAATGGCTCATTCGGCGGAGATTCACTTTTACATACGAAAGTCGTCCATAGAAGGCGTGAAGGACGGCACATTTTCCGTGCGCATCAAGCCGGGATGGCGGCCGGAGGAAATTAAGAAGGTGGGGAAAGCAAAGCGGGACCAATGCCTGGCTGTTGCAAGGGGGGGGGGGGGGACTCGTGGGGCAAATCGCTCTTGAGTGGCCGTTGCGATGCAGGAGTGGAAGACGCATGGATGTAGGGTGTGGGAGGCGCGTGGGTGTTGAGCGCTCTTGAGTGGCCGTGTGGGAAATAGGAGCGGTTCATGTATGTGCCGGTTCTAATTGATCGCTCTACGACCGTCTGCGCAGGCCTTTCGCAAGGCGGCGGGAATCGAGGATTCGTCGCTAAGTTTCAAGCTACGAAACAGCGGCGGTTCCGTCGTCCCATTTAGCCCATACATTGCCGCGAATGACTCGCAGACCCGCTACTTGCTCGAGATTACGGCGCCGTACGACAGCGGTGAGCAATCGAGTCATGTCGTGTGCATTCGTAAACGTTGCTTCTAACGCTGTGTGTGCACATGCATGCATGAGCACGCACACTGAGAGCATTAGAGTGCTCACATCTCCGCATGTCGTGCAGTGAAACCCGTGCCAAAGGACGTAAACCAAGAAAAGTGGGTCTTGCTGCTGTTTGCTTTGACATCGTGGCGCCTTCTGTGTGTCCTCTCTCTGGCACTATAGTCTGTTGAGCTGCCTCGAAATGAGAGAGGAAATGGACCCTGCCTCTGTGTGCCCGCGACTGCTTCTTGTGTCTCTCTCCGACTGCTGAACTGTCTCTGAAGCCCAGTATTTGTGTATGTCCGTAACTGAATTGACCCTTCTGACACTGTCCCACGCGCGTGCGCAAAGGCTTGAGGCGGAGCTGCGCGCAATGTGCAGCGAGTTTGAGAAGCGCGTCCTTGACGCCGAGCGGCTGGCCAACGAAGAGTATCTCCAGCAACTGGAGAAGGACGCTCTCAATGACATTGCCGCGATGCGAAACCAACTCACCATTCTCACGCGCAAGATTGCGGTGGGTGTCGCGTGAGGGACAGCGAGGAACAAAGGGGGCTGGGAGCTTTGTGTGTGTGTGTGCGTGCGTGCGTGTGGGTGGGTGGGTGGGTGGGTATGGGTGTGGGTGTGGGTGTGTGTGGGTGGGTGTCCATGGAAGTGTGTCGCTGCTGTTTGTTTTATCGTTTTCTCTGCTGATCGACGCTGCGTGTTACAGGAGTCGGAGGAAATGGAGTGGGTCGGCACGTTCAAGAAGAACCCCCTATGGTAGCCGCCCCACTTGCGTTTGCCCGCGCTGCTGCCGCTGCGTCGCGTTGCGTTGTGAATTCACCTCAAAACTGCTAGTAATGTCGCACGTGGTCGTTGATGGCTCTACGAATCTATTCCCGCGGTGATCGTCTTGCCGCGATCCCCGTGCGCGCTGTCACCACCTGCGAATGCCCACAATATCCCTTGACACGTGTGCGCACTCGGAAAAGACACTGGCCGCAATGGCCCTTGCGGTCCAGGAAAAACGGCTCTATTCACACGCATTGCACGCGAAAACAAAGGTGTAACACCACCCGAAAGCCTGCCCACAGCGGACAGAGACCAAGCAAATCCACACTACGCGCGACGCACGCCAGACCAAACACAAGCGAAACACGGCGACACTATTCTCACACACACAATCATTACGCACACGGCGACACTATTCTCACTCAAGGGCGCGCGCACACACGCACTCGCGCACGCACGCAGCAAATCGTTCACATCTCCATGCCAACCGCATCGTCGCTCCCAGCCGACCCCAGCTCGGCGCCCTCGCCACGCTCCGCGGCGTCGCCACCAACGACTCCGGAGGCCTCCCGCGCGGGGGACTCTGCGTGCGCCTCCGCCGTCTCCGCGGGACCCTCCAGCATGGCCTCAAAGGCCGCCTTGTCCTCGCTGGACACGTAGCCGTTCGCCTCGAGCCACTGGTGAAACTTGCCGTGCCGCTCCGCATCCTTCGCCGGATCGAGCGGCTGCGCAGTGGCCAAAAGGTTAGCTCCGTTATTCACAATTAGGTCGACCGGCCTCCAGAGGGCCGCAATGCGTGTGATGGGATGGGCACCGTCAATGCTTCGAGTGTTCGTAAAATCGCGCACAACAGAGCACAACGTGCCTTTCGGTCCTCGCGAGGCAGGCGACGGAAGTAGTCCTCGGTGCCCTCCACGTAGAAGATCTTGTACGTGTTGACGCAAATCTTGCACTCGAGGTTGTTGAGCATCTCGATGTTCTCCAAAAGAGTGCTGTCGTCGGCGCGATGTGCCTTGTTTCTGCAATGTGAGCAAGAGGGTGGACGTCAGATCAGCTCGGTTCATAAACGGCCCGTCCACCGACAAGGCAAAAACAGAAGGATAGGGGGGGGGGAGGGGAAGGGCAGCATGTTGACACCAGCCTGAAGCCAGTGTGCGAGGGAAGGCTGCTAAAACAACACAGCAAAAAACCAGCCGACAAGCGCCTCTTCGGAGAGTGATCCCACCTCTTGAGGAAAACGTTGTGGCGGATGCGCCGCTCAATGTCGGGATCGGTCGTCTCCGCACGCACGTACTTGTCGACGTAGCTGGACCACTTCTCCTCCACCGTCGACCCATCCGGGGCAGTAGCCGACTGCTCGTTGTCCAACAGCATGATCGAGAGCACCTGCGTCGACATGTTCTGCGGGCGCACATACGAACAGAATGTTACACGACACAGAATGTTACACGACACAAAACCTTGCCAAAACCGCGAAGAGAACGCGCACTGAAATGCGACGAACGAAAGCAGCGAGGCAGGGCACTCACATAGGCGATCTTGTACGTGTTGTCGTCGCCGAGGATCGTCTCACAGCTCGCCTGGTACTCGGCCTCGGGCCACACGGCCTTCTTCTCCTCGTACCCGTGGAGTGCGAGCAGCTTCTGGCACGTCTCGTCGTTGACGATGCTCATAAGCTGCGCGGCAGGAAAGGGTTGGCAGGGGGGGGGGGGGGGGGGGGGAATGCG
>CALSCQ010000696.1:2663-30980 GCA_943704525.1 Pigoraptor vietnamica
TCACGCCTGTTGCCGCGCTCGACCCAAAGGTGAAACCTTGCGCCGGCGCGGACGTCCCCGCCGTCGCAGGCGCGTTCGAAGCTCCAAACGAAAACGAAGGCGCAGCAGCGGCCTTGTTGCCCGCGTCCACGCCCGCGTTCGAGGCTCCAAACGAAAACGACGGCGCCGCAACAGGCTTGCTGCCCGCGCCTCCCTCGGGCACGCCCGCGTTCGACGCTCCGAACGAAAACGACGGCGCCGCAGCAGGCTTGCTCGCAACGCCTCCCTCGGGAACGCTCGCACCCGCAGTCGCCGCTGCGGGCGGTCCGCTCACGCCAAACCGCAGCGGAGCGCTCGCACCCGCCGCCTGCGGTTGCGCCGGCGGCTGCGCGCCTCCTCCGCTCACTCCGAATGTGAACCCTCCAGTCCCCGCACTCGCGGAAGAACTCGTCCCGGTCGCCGCACCGCCAGCCGTCCCCACCGGCACTGCAAACGTGAACTTCGGCGCAGTGGGCGCTGCCACACCAGACGCGCCAGCGCCCGCAGCCGCCCCAGCCGCCTCGGCACCCGGCCGCGCCGTCCGGCAAGCCTTGCAGCTCGTCTCCTCCGCCGCGTTGTTCAGCAGGCACACCGCGCAGTCCCACGACCCGGCCGCCTTCTTGCCCCACAGCGGCGCCCCCTCGCCACTCTTCGGCGCGGTCAGCGAGCCTGCACCGCCAGCGCCAGCACCCGCACCCGCACCCGCACCCGCACCCGCACCCGCACCCGCACCCGCACCCGCCCCCGCCGCAGGCCGCTCCGCCGTCTCACCCGCAGCGACCGCCGTGCCAGACCCAGCCCTTCCGGCCTTCGCGGCCTCCTCCTTCACGGCCGCCGCAAACGCTGCCGCCGCCTCCCCGTTCCGGAACCTCGCCGTAAACGTCTCCTTCGCCGCAACGCCCTCCGAAAAATCGCACGGCGTCGTCCACACCAGCGTCCGGTCAGAGTTCTTCCCCGGCACCATCACGAGATTCGCCGCCACGGCGTGGTTCGCCGCCACCTTGTGCGTCTGCTCACGCCGCATCACCACGCGCGCCCGCCCGTTGGTCCGGTTCCGCAGAAGCCGCAGCTCCCCGTCCCCCCGCTCCTTCCACGCCCCCTCAAACAGGCGGTACAGCCGCACGCGCTCGCGCACAACCACGTCCTCCTCTTCCTCGTGCGTCCGCACCTCAATCTCCGGCGGAAGATCCACAATCTTGTAGTCAGACGACACCTCCGGCTCCGCCTCGACGTCGTCGCCACCCTCGTCGCCCTCCTCCTCGCTCTCCGCCTTCTTCTCCTTCTTCTCCTTCTTGTCCTTCTTGTCCTTCTTGTCCTTCTTCTTCTCCTTCTTATCCTTCTTATCCTTCTTCGACCGCTCAGACTCCGCCCCCTCCCCAGCAGCAGCCGCAGCCGCGCCCGCCACATCGCCATTCGCGGCCCCTTCCTCCGCAGCATCCTCCCCATCCCCGCCGTCTTCCTCGCCGGCCTCCTCCCACTCCTCCTCGCTGTCTCCAGCGGCCGCCTTCCCCGCGTCGCCCTTCGCAGCGTACTTCGCAAACAGAGGCTTCGAGTCCACGGCACCCGCACCAAAGCCCTTGCCGGAGCCGAACCCCCCGCCGGTCCCGCCAGCCGCAATCGCAGCGAACCCTCCACTTCCCAGCCCAGCCGGCGCCCCAAACACGCCCGTCACAGGTGCTCCCGCGCCTGCAGTCGACCCGACAGCCGCTGGAGCGGCAGCAGCCGATCCCGCTGCCTTGCCACTCGCTCCGCTCGCGCTCCCAAAAGAGAACGAAGGCAGCGGCGACGACGTCCCGCTCGCGGTTGCGCCCCCTGTGCTCGCGCCTGTTGCCGCGCTCGACCCAAAGGTGAAACCTTGCGCCGGCGCGGACGTCCCCGCCGTCGCAGGCGCGTTCGAAGCTCCAAACGAAAACGAAGGCGCAGCAGCGGCCTTGTTGCCCGCGTCCACGCCCGCGTTCGAGGCTCCAAACGAAAACGACGGCGCCGCAACAGGCTTGCTGCCCGCGCCTCCCTCGGGCACGCCCGCGTTCGACGCTCCGAACGAAAACGACGGCGCCGCAGCAGGCTTGCTCGCAACGCCTCCCTCGGGAACGCTCGCACCCGCAGTCGCCGCTGCGGGCGGTCCGCTCACGCCAAACCGCAGCGGAGCGCTCGCACCCGCCGCCTGCGGTTGCGCCGGCGGCTGCGCGCCTCCTCCGCTCACTCCGAATGTGAACCCTCCAGTCCCCGCACTCGCGGAAGAACTCGTCCCGGTCGCCGCACCGCCAGCCGTCCCCACCGGCACTGCAAACGTGAACTTCGGCGCAGTGGGCGCTGCCACACCAGACGCGCCAGCGCCCGCAGCCGCCCCAGCCGCCTCGGCACCCGGCCGCGCCGTCCGGCAAGCCTTGCAGCTCGTCTCCTCCGCCGCGTTGTTCAGCAGGCACACCGCGCAGTCCCACGACCCGGCCGCCTTCTTGCCCCACAGCGGCGCCCCCTCGCCACTCTTCGGCGCGGTCAGCGAGCCTGCACCGCCAGCGCCAGCACCCGCACCCGCACCCGCACCCGCACCCGCACCCGCACCCGCACCCGCACCCGCCCCCGCCGCAGGCCGCTCCGCCGTCTCACCCGCAGCGACCGCCGTGCCAGACCCAGCCCTTCCGGCCTTCGCGGCCTCCTCCTTCACGGCCGCCGCAAACGCTGCCGCCGCCTCCCCGTTCCGGAACCTCGCCGTAAACGTCTCCTTCGCCGCAACGCCCTCCGAAAAATCGCACGGCGTCGTCCACACCAGCGTCCGGTCAGAGTTCTTCCCCGGCACCATCACGAGATTCGCCGCCACGGCGTGGTTCGCCGCCACCTTGTGCGTCTGCTCACGCCGCATCACCACGCGCGCCCGCCCGTTGGTCCGGTTCCGCAGAAGCCGCAGCTCCCCGTCCCCCCGCTCCTTCCACGCCCCCTCAAACAGGCGGTACAGCCGCACGCGCTCGCGCACAACCACGTCCTCCTCTTCCTCGTGCGTCCGCACCTCAATCTCCGGCGGAAGATCCACAATCTTGTAGTCAGACGACACCTCCGGCTCCGCCTCGACGTCGTCGCCACCCTCGTCGCCCTCCTCCTCGCTCTCCGCCTTCTTCTCCTTCTTCTCCTTCTTGTCCTTCTTGTCCTTCTTGTCCTTCTTCTTCTCCTTCTTATCCTTCTTATCCTTCTTCGACCGCTCAGACTCCGCCCCCTCCCCAGCAGCAGCCGCAGCCGCGCCCGCCACATCGCCATTCGCGGCCCCTTCCTCCGCAGCATCCTCCCCATCCCCGCCGTCTTCCTCGCCGGCCTCCTCCCACTCCTCCTCGCTGTCTCCAGCGGCCGCCTTCCCCGCGTCGCCCTTCGCAGCGTACTTCGCAAACAGAGGCTTCGAGTCCACGGCACCCGCACCAAAGCCCTTGCCGGAGCCGAACCCCCCGCCGGTCCCGCCAGCCGCAATCGCAGCGAACCCTCCACTTCCCAGCCCAGCCGGCGCCCCAAACACGCCCGTCACAGGTGCTCCCGCGCCTGCAGTCGACCCGACAGCCGCTGGAGCGGCAGCAGCCGATCCCGCTGCCTTGCCACTCGCTCCGCTCGCGCTCCCAAAAGAGAACGAAGGCAGCGGCGACGACGTCCCGCTCGCGGTTGCGCCCCCTGTGCTCACGCCTGTTGCCGCGCTGCTCGACCCAAAGGTGAAACCTTGCGCCGGCGCGGACGTCCCCGCCGTCGCAGGCGCGTTCGAAGCTCCAAACGAAAACGACGGCGCAGCAGCGGCCTTGTTGCCCGCGTCCACGCCCGCGTTCGAGGCTCCAAACGAAAACGACGGCGCCGCAACAGGCTTGCTGCCCACACCCATGCTCTGTACAGTCGACCCCATTCCAACCCCTGCCGTAGTTGTCCCACCGTTTGCACTGGCGTCGCTGAGGCCTGACGGACCGACCGGCGCTCCCACGCCCGCGACGACCCCTGGACCTGACACACCAGCGACCGCGCCAAACGAGAACCCCTTATCAGGCCCGGGCACAGGCGCAGGCGACGGCGAACCGGTTGACGAGACAGCTCCGTCACGACTGAGGGAAAACGATGGCGCCAGCTTGACATCCGACACGGACGGACGGGCGCCTGCATCGATGGGTCCGAGTGTCGCGGCTATTGTGGTTGAGGGGACGGCTGCGTGGTGGTGGGTTTGCGCTTGCAAACCGTGCGCGCTCCTGTCGGTCGTCGCCTTCCCAGAAACGGCCGCCTTGAGCACCTCCGTGGTTGCAGCGCTTGACCGGTGCGCAGTGGGCGAACCAGAAAACTGCATTGCGCCTCCCATTTCCGGCAGTCGCTCTGCCGCCGAAGACGAGGACACACTCGTGGTCGCAGGCAATTTCGGGCTCGCCAGCGCCTGCATCGATGGCGGTAAGGGCGTCATGCCAGCCGCGCGGACCCCAGCGCCAACACGGACGGGCACGACTGCCGGGGATGCGGGCGTTCCCTCAGCGGCTCGACTCCGCGCGGCCACTGGTGTCCTTTGCCGCGGGCTCTCCGCGACCGGCTGAGACGCACGAGCAGGGACAGCGAGCGCATCCAGACGCGCGGCCACCTTGTCGAGGGCAGCCCGGCGTTCGTCTGATTGACCTTCGGCGACGGCGAGGGCGCGGCACTCGGCCAAGCACGCGCGCGCGGCCGACAGGTGCGCTTCTACCGCAACAGGATCGCGCGACCGCTCCGCAAGAAGGAGGCGTACCTCGAGGCAGTTCCAGCGACCTGCGAAACCGTCCGCCTGCTCAAAGAGCTCGAGGGCGCGCTGGAGATCACCCACGCGCACGTGCCCTTGCGCCAGCTCAAAACGCGATGCGGCCGAAAGCGGAGTCAGCTCCTGCGGCAGCGCGCCGGAATCAAACGCCCTCACCACCGCCGCAAAGTAATGCGCTGCCTTGCGCGCAAACTCCCGCGACTCCGCGGGGTTGCCCACAGCGAGGCCGTCCGCGCGCCCGGCAAACATTTCGGCAAGCCAGTGCGCAAACAGCACACGATGCGGCGATGCCTCTGCGGTGCGGACGCGACCGAGGCACGCGACGGCGTCTGCCTGAAAATGCCTGGGCTGCAGGAGCGCCAGCCACTGGCGGCCGATGCCATCGTCGAGCGGCATGGCGGGCCCTCCCGCAGAGGCCAGGTCGACAGCCACCTTCGCAGTCGCGCCCTTGGCGTCCAAGCTCAGCTGCAGCGCGTCAGAGTCGCAAAGGACCGCCTCCCACAGGAGGGCCTCGAGGTCGTCATGCGTGGGACCGTCCCGCGGCGCCGCCCAGTGCGCTGGTACCGACGGCGCCATGGACATGACCCACGTGCGCAGCGGAGGAGGTTCCGCCATCGTAGCCCAATAGCTCCGCGCCACCCACGCAATGAACGCAATGTCCGCCGCATTGGCGCACACCGCTCGGACGTCGCGGGTCGCGAGGTCACTGCCGTCCGCCGAAGGGACTGGAAGGGGAAGTCGAGACGAAGCAAGGAGGGCACGGACATCGATCACTGTTCCAGACACACACGCCTCCACGGCTGCAAGCGCCGAGCGCACCGCCCGCTCATCAAACTGCTGCGCACGCAGCCCGCGGTCACCAGTGCGCGCAACAGCGACGCACGCATGGGCCGTTTCGCTTGCCCGCGCGAGGGACAGAGTGTGTGCGCCCGCACCCGCTGTGGGCACAGCGGCCGCGCACGAGTACAACACATGACGGGCCCACGCGCGAGCCCGGTTGTCCCTGCTCGCGTCGCACGACAGCGCGTGCCCACAAACCATGAGAAACACAGCAGCATCCTCAGCGCACGATGCCGGCGTAAGGGCAGACGCCGCTATAGAGACCATCTCCACAGCCCTTTCGGCCTTTCCGCTGCGAAAAAGCGCCCACGCCGCGTGCACGGCCACCGCAAACGCATCTCGGGACTCCGCCAGACGCCGCCGCGCAGCCTCCTCGAGAGCAATCGGCGCAAGGCTCCACCACTGCGCAAGCGCCGCAAGCCGCTGGTGCGTCGCCGCATATCCGTCGAGGGCTTCCTGCACTCTGCCCGCGTCGAGCTGCCAGCGCAAGAGGGCCGCTGCCGCCAGGGGATCAAAGGGGCGCCGGACCTTCCCAGAGAAAGGAATAAGCCAACGGCACAAGCGCATGGGTCCGCCAACAGCCAACTCACCGACTCTTCCAGCAGCTCTCTCTCGACGGCGGGTCGTCCTCCCTTTATTGCCACAAGCTCGCGGGCAAGGGATACGGCCACGCTCGCTTCGGCGCGCGCGATCCAATACTCGGCGCGCACAATAAGATCATCCGGCGAGTGGCCTTCACCGCCGCCGGCAGAGGCCAAAGCCAAGCACGACGAGGCCAGCGCCCCCGCCACGCGAGGCTGGCGAGGGTTGATCGCCAGCGATGAGGAAAGGGCCGCGATGGCGCCTGCGACATCCCCCAGCCCGCTGCGCACGCTACCGAGGAGCTCAAAAGCAGCCGCGTCGTCCCGCCGCATGCCGCAATACTCTTCCAAATGCTGCGGGATGGTGCCCGCTTAGCAACGAGGGTAGGGAGCGGACACACGCGCAGGAAACGGCCCTACCTTTTGCGCCAGGGTTAGCTCGCCGACACCAACGTACATGCGCGCACAGGCGAAACCGCTCTGAGCCAGCTGCAACGCAACAGAGTGAGCCATTTCAATGCGGGTGTAGCACTCGTGGCGACGGGTAACTCACCGCATCGCCCTGCGTTCGCGCCAGAAGAGCGACGTAGTCGTCGACGTCCCTGCGCGTCGCTGGCTGGGCGGGACGCCCGCTGCGCAGCGACGCTCGATGCTCAGCGGAAAACATGTCCGCGAGCACGGCACAAGCCTGGCGATCTTGCGGGCGCGCGCGTCCCTTTCAACTGCGCAGCCGCGAACACGTGTTAGTGTGCGTCATGCATGCATCATGCACGTGGACGCCATGCGGCCGTGCGGGGCATGTTATTTGAGACAGTGCCCTTTTTGCCCCAATTTTCAGGCCAAGTCAATCAAACGGCCGCACTGCAGTGCACGTGACTGTGAAACAAAACGCGCGAAAACGCAAATCCGAGTGAATGAAACAGGCCAGGGGAACCGAGCCTTGCAGCCACGTCAACATGTCTGGCCGGCAATCGCAGCGTCGGCAGCGGAAAAAGGTGTGTAATGTTGCTGCTGATTGCCTGTGCCTGGGGCTAAAGGAGGCGATTGCAGGCGGCTGCGGCGGCTCGGAACCTCCGCATATTCGCGAGCCCTGCTGTCGCCGCTGCATACAATGTGAGTGGCTTGGTGGCTTGGTCCATTTGCGTCGCATTAATTGGGCGGGTGCCCGCTCATTTGTGAGCTCTGCGCAGGCCGTTGACATGTTGCAGTGGGCCCCGGAGGAGTCGCGACGTCGGCTGGAGTGCAACGGGTACGCTGTGTCTTCGTACGAAGTCAGGGTTGTGAAGGGCGTGTATTCACCTCGCCCTGCGCCCTCATCTGCAGCGCCACTTACTCCCTTGAGTGCAAGCCAGCCTCGCGCCTGTTGCCGGCGGAACTGGAGTGGGCCTTTGGTCTCCTCAAGGACAACATGCATACCTAGTGGGTGCGCCCACCGCCAAACTGCGACCGTTTGCGTGTTCATGCCTCAGTTGACTGTTGGACTACGCATCTGCCCTGTTTGTAGTTACGCGTCGAGCGATTGGGGATGGAACGACGGCAAAAAGAGGGCCGAGATGACGAGCGTTGCATCCCTCTACCTGATTGCACGGGAATCGGTTTCCGCAGCCCCAGTCGCATTTTCGCACTTCCAGTTTGATCAAGAGGACGGCGTGGACGTGCTGTACTGCTACGAAATTCAGCTGGAGGGCTCTGTGCGGCGCGTGGGCCTTGGCGCCGCCCTCATGCGCACCCTCGAGGCCATCGGGGTTGCCGCGCACATGCGCAAGCTGATGCTGACCGTGTTCAAGGGTGAGTGCCAACGTGCCCGAGTTTTGGCTTGTTCTAACACCACGATGGGAGTTCTAAGCTCACTCAAGTTCTAGCGGGAGGTTTTAGCCGTGAGGTCCCAGTTGCCGGTCCGCTTTGCTGACATGTGTTGACGGCCCAGCGAACACGGCTGCGGTGCGATTTTACACGGAAAAGATGGGCTATGGCTACGACGCGTCGTCGCCGTGCGTCTGCGACCCAGAGGACCCCGATTACTCGTACGAAATCATGTTCAAGCTCCTCGCGTGACGGCTCAGAACATACGGATGATGGCGTCGCGCGACTCGCCCACGCCGATGAATTGCACTGCGGCGACAGCGGATGAGCAAGGGAGCGCGGCCACAGCAGACGCGCGGCGCACGTACCAGGAATGCCGGTGAGCCGCTCGATGGTGCGGACGTACGCTTGTGCGTTGGCGGGCAGGTCGTCAAACTTGCGCGCGTGGCTGATGGGGGCGAGCCACCCCGGCAGGGTGATGTACTCGACCTCGACCTCGGCCAGCTGGCGCATGTCCGCTGTGGTGGCGCAGGACAGCGCTTCAGCACAAAAAGACAATGCAACAAATCGTTGACAAGCCAGAGACGCACCGGGGAATGAGTCGAGCTTTTTGCCGCCGTGGTGGTAGGCGACGGCGATCTTGATCTCGGGGAACGTGTCCAAAATGTCCATCTTTGTCAGCGTGATGCTGCGAAGCCGCGGCACAGTCCGTCAGTGTCGCCCTTTCACGATATCGCGTGCAACACACCCACCTGTCATAGCCGTTGATCATGTGCGAGTAGCGCACGACCACAAGGTCGAGCCACCCGCAACGGCGCTTGCGACCAGTGGTCACACCAAACTCGCGGCCGATCGACTGCAGCTTCTCTCCAATTTCCTGCACATACAATTTAAGAGAAATGGGTTGCGGAGCAGCAATAACGGCGCACAATCGCAGAATACATACGTCGGTCAGCTCCGTGGGAAAAGCGCCGTCGCCCACGCGCGTCGTGTAGGCCTTCACGACGCCCATGACTGTTGTGATCTTCTTCGGAGGAAGGCCAAGCCCCGTGCAGGCCCCGCCGGCCGTGCAATTGGACGACGTCACATAGGGGTAGGTGCCTGCACAGCTCAACACGTCACCGGAGAGTGCGACGCCCAATAGGCGCCAAAGACAAACTCACCGAAATCAATATCGAGCATGGTCGCGTTGGCGCCCTCCACGAGGACCCGCTTGTGCTCGCTAATGGCGCGGTGCATGTACGACACCGTGTCGGTCACGAGGGGGCGCAGCCGCTCGCGAAGTGTCTGGAAATCAATGTAGTTGCGTGAGATGATGTAGTTGTGTGAGACGACAGTCGCGAGGCTTGCACAGTCCAGAATGAAGCAAGCACTTGAGGCAGCGATGCCGCGAGGGATGCGATACCTTGTAGCGGGCGAGCTCGGCATCCACATCCACGGTGAGCGCGGGGTAACGGCGCTGGCTGCTTGCAACAAGGGCACGAAACTTCGCAGAGAAGTCGTCAAAGTCGCCGAGGAGCTGGTTGACACGCAGGCCCGTGCGGCTCGCCTTGGACGAGTACGTGGGGCCAATGCCCTTGCGCGTGGTGCCAATGCTGCGCGCAGATGCGGCTTAGCCACCGGACGCCCAGTGTTGCCTACGCAAACACACCTTCCCTTGCCCTTCTCGCTCTCCTGGAGGCCGTCAATCTGTTGATGGAAGTCGAACACGAGATGCGCGCGGTCCGAGACGACGATGCGCTTCTCCAAACCGGTGAGGCCTGCGAAATGAGCCTTAGACGTGTGGCCAACTGCATTCGCAGCAGAACACACCTTTCTTCTCGTTCTTTTCAATCTCCTCGAAGAGGGCAGGGAGGTGCATCACCACGCCGTTGCCAATGACCGACGTAGCCGAGGGCTGGATAACGCCGCTCGGAATCATGTGGAAGTCGTACTTGACGCCGTCCACGACAATGGTGTGCCCGGCATTGTTGCCGCCCTGCAATCGCACTGTCAGCAGCGTCCACACGGCCTCCACGCGCTCCTCGCGCCCCCCTCGCCCTCCTTCTCTCCCTCGCTTTCCCTCCCCTTCCCTGATAGAGCCAATTGCCATAACCCTTGTGACTGCCTATGAGGCCTCGTTCCCTTCCTCACGCCCCTCCGTGCGCCACCACTTGCCTGGCAGCGGGCCACGACATCGGCCTCCTGAGCAAGCAGGTCCACAAGCTTGCCCTTGCCCTCGTCGCCCCATTGGGCACCTAGCACCAGCGCAACACCCGGAGAGAGCAGCGCCATTTGCAAGCAATTTCTGCCGAAATCCGCTGTTGTGGGTTGATTCTCTTGTGCACGTGTTGACGGCTTTCTTAGCTTTAGTCCCCTTTCGGAAAAACATTACGACACGGAGAAATCGCAGGGTTTGTACTTTCAACACCAAGCGTCAACTGCCCTAAACTCAAACTCGCACAACAGAACGCTCTCTGGCGCTCGTTGCGAAGGTGCTCCAGCCATGTCGGGAAATAACTATTTTGTGATAGTGGGACGGAACGACAACCCCATTTTCGAGCTTGAACTAGGGCCGGCCAAGTGGGCGACGGCACAGTCAGATGCCGCGGGGAAGGCGAGTGGCTTGATGGAGTGCGGGCCTTCAACGCAGAGAGACTCATTGCGTCGTGGGCTGTGCAGTGCTGACACCCTTCGACACGCAGAAAGAGGATCACCGACACCTGAACCAATTTATTGTGCATGCGGCGCTGGACATTGTGGAGGAGGCCATGTGGACGACCAACGCAATGTGCGTGCAAGGCGTGCGCCCAGTCCTTCGCCCATGTGCGCCTGCTGCCTATTGACGATGCACTTTGTCTTGCAGGTATTTGAAAGCCGTCGACAAGTTCAACGAGTGGTTTATTTCAGCATATGTGACGTCGGGTCATATCCGCTCCAGCACCCGCGGCTCCTTGTTGTCGCCCTTGCATCTGTTTGCAACGCGAGGCTGTTCACTGCCTTAACCCTGTCTCACATATTAAGCTTATGTTACTTCATGACGGCAAGGGCGAGGACGGCATCCGCAACTTTTTTGCCGAAGTGCACGAGCTGTACATTAAGGCATGTGTCTCCATGGGGTGCTGCGTCGACAGTGCTGCCATGCATGTCTGACGGTGCTCTTCGCAGGCCATGATGAACCCGTTCTACGAGGCCAACACGCCGGTCAAGTCGGCGCTGTTCCAGGCCAAAGTCAAGGCGTTGGCAAAGAAGCACCTCTAAAAAAATGGCTGGCTGCACCCGTGCCCCGCAGTTTCGTCATACGGCCATCATGGCCCCTTTCAGCACACCCTCACGCCAGCAGCGCATACACAGCACATATACACAGAAACCTCAACACACGAGATCTCGCTTCTCCACCAAACACCGCTCGCCATACGCTCAGCGAAGCGGGCCCGGACCAGTGTAGACGATCTTGCGCGACTTGAGGACGCTCCACTTGTGCCGCTTGACGTACACCGCCACGGCAAAGGCAGCCGTCAGCAAGACCATTGCCTTCATGCCCATGCGCTTGCGGTCGTCGTGCTCGGGCTCCGCGGCCCACGAGAGGAACGTCACAACATCCTTCGCCATCTGGCTCGTCGTCGCGGGGGTGCCTGCACAGACATCGCAACACAACAGGTTCAGCGTTTTGCGCAAGGCCACACAAAACAACGTCGAGATGGCGACCACAACGTAGATGCACGCACCGTCCGCATAATCAATCATGTTGTCATACAGAGGGCGGGCCATGCCGATCGCTCCGCCGGGGAAGTAAGGGTTGTAGTGCAACCCCTCGCGAAGCGTCACGCCGCCCGGAGGCTCTCGGTACCCCGACATCAGGGACAGAACGTAGTCCTGCAATGGTGAATTGCCACAGCCGTGAGCTGTGGTCACTACACATTGTGTGTAGACATCCCATGCGCAGCAACTCACCCCGCCGCCGTGCCGCGCCTTGATGATGAGGCTGAGGTCCGGGGGCAGTGCGCCGTTGTTTGCCGAGCGTGCGGCCTGTTCGTTCTTATAAGGGCGAGGGAAGTAGTCCGAGAGCTTCCCTGGGCGGAGAAACATGTTGCCCTCGTCGTCGGGTCCATCCTCGACCTGGATTTCCTCCGCAAGCGCCTTCGCTTCCTCCTCCGTGTGCGAAACGCCCACAAGGTTGCGGAAAGCAATGCGCTCGAGGCTGTGGCAAGCACTGCACACCTGCTTGTACACCTCGTACCCGCGACGAATGCTGATGGTACAGGCAAACAGAATGAGGGAGAATCAACGCACCCACAGAGGCTCAGCACAAAAAAAAAACGAGTCGCCAGCACACAGACAGAGCGCTCTGCTCGACTCCTTCGCGCACCTAGCGTGATCGAATGTGCTGAGCGGCCCGTTGTGCGACCACGGGTAGTGCGGGGGATGCACCGCGTCGGCCGTGGCAAGCACCGTCGAATACCCGACACCGGCAGCGACGCCCGCGACGCCCGCCGCAGCGGCCAGGCGGCGCCTCCACGCCGCGCTCACAAGTCTCCCAAACATCCTCACGTGGCGCGTGGCGCTTGTGCTGCACAAGCGCCGTCTCGTGTGCGCGCGTTTGAACTCTGTGTTCGGGTCAAAGCAGATGGGCGGCGGGCGTGTGAAAACAGATCCCGGATTATCCCGGGTGCCGATCCCGTTAGCGCATTCCGCCGAATCCTCGCAAAGTGTTTCAAGCTCCCTTCTGGGTACCCCTGTGACTTCAGAAGCTCATGTCGACAAACTCGCGTGGCGACGCACGGACGCAATTTTCCGGTTGAGGAGGATGGCGGGCGTTGTGGGTGCGTGTTGTCTCTGTGAATTCGTGCGCGTTTTGTACTGTGCTCACTGTTTGCTGCGCAGTTCCACGCAACTTTCGGCTGCTTGAAGAGCTCGAGAAGGGCGAAAAGGGCATTGGCGACGGCACAATCAGCTATGGCCTCGACGACCCCAGCGATATGATGCTCGCGCACTGGACGGGCACCATCCTGGGCCCTGTGCGGGTGCGTGGGCTGTGCGCAACGATACTTGCTTTGCCGGCGATTCCTTACTCCTGTTGTTACATGTCCGTCAGACGGCGTTTGAGAACCGCATTTACAGTTTGAAGCTTGTGTGCGGCGAGAACTATCCCGACGAGCCTCCGACAGTGAAATTTATCACGAAAGTGAACCTCACGTTCGTCAACCCGAAGAACGGCGTGGTGGGTGTTCGTGGTATTATGCGCCAATTCTCGACGTTTCTTCACTGCCTATTTCTCTTTTTCTCTCCCTCTCTCTGAAAAGTCGATGAGGGCTCAGCCCAATGACTGCTACGAATTGTCTCTTTCTCAGTCTAGTGGTCCTCTCTCTGAAAAGTCGATGAGGGCTCAGCCCAATGACTGCTTCGAATTGTCTCTTTCTCAGTCTAGTGGTCGATGGACACGCGCCATGACTTAACTGGTTCGACATTTCTTTCTCTCTTTCTCTCCGACACTCTTTCCTCTCAACTTTCATTATGCTCTTGGTAATTACGAATTTTCGCCTGAGAATTGCTGCAAGTGGTGGGCAATTGGTGTTTGCCCTGCTTTTGGCCTTTGGAGGGGCTTCGTGTGCACTGCGTAATCTGAGTGCCTGCCGTGCCCTCTCCGTTGTACGAAGGTCGAGCGTTCCAAGTTACCCACGCTTGCGCGTTGGCAGAGGAATTTTACAATGGAGACTGTACTATCGGAGATTCGGAGGTGGGTACTGGCGTGTTTGCGGCATTGGCATGCAGCGCAGTCGTGACTCACCGGCCGTGCTGCAGGAGCATGACGAGCAAAGAGAACATGAAGCTGCCGCAGCCGCCGGAAGGCGTGTCGTTTTGATTGCGTGTGCGCGTAGTACGGGAATATGATGACACTGGCAGAGTCAAAGCGTTGGCAAAGGACCGTACATTTCTTGTGTTCGATAGCACACCAATCACCGGATGACGTCACTGTCGCGAGTAGAGTGAAATGAAAACGCAGGTCGCCTGCGTTGACCGAAAAGCCACGTTCGCTTTGCAGCCGCATACGCCACAATGCCCAGTCGCACCGCCTTCGGCCACAGCCTCAACTCGCTTGGGCAGTTCGCACGAGACCTGCCCAGGCGTCTCACAACGTACGTCACCGTGTGACCTGCTTCTTTCATGTGCGCGGTTGCATTTGTGACCTCATGTGCTGAACTGCGGGGATACAGGCAGCCGTCGATAGCGTACAAGCACCGCCTGACGCTCTCCCCATGGGACAAGTTCCGCCGCTTTCGGCGCTTTCCCTTCAAGCTGACTCTGAACTTACTCGTCACGGTGCTGTGCACAACGCGCGTTGTCCTCGCGACACTCCAGCACAACGATTACGTCAATGCGCAGCATGCTGCCTTCGAGGCGCTCTTTAGGCCCGGATCGTCGTCCGCGGCTGCACAGCTCTACACGATTGACGCAGTGATTGAGAGTGTGAATGCGTCAGTGCAAGGTGCGTCACTAATATCGTGCCATGCCGTGCGTTAGTCCTGAGTTTTTTCTGAATTGCTTGTGGCAGGCTACTTCAACTACGTGGACAAGTCCGTCGAGCACATGTCGATACTGGCGGCGGACGGGCACCCTTACCCTATTATAATGTGAGCTTCGTGAGCGATTTTCCAGTTCGCTTCACGAGTCATGTGCCTGACCGGCGTGTTGCAGGACTCTCCGTCGCTACGTGTCTCGGCACCCATTCCAGTACAACGAATCGGAAAGTTTCAGTACCTACAGCACCGTTCACGTCCTGTCGGCGAGCGATCCGCTTGGACCGCTGAATGTCGCCTCGCAGCGCGAACTCTTCGACAGTCTCGCGAGCATGACGCTCGAGTTTCGAATGGACAGCATCCAAATGGGTGGCCTCATTAACGACGTCGTCTATCGTTGGCGTTGTCGCTGCAAGTACGATCTCGTCGCCGGAGGTGGACAAGCGCTCTTGTCGTTGTCGATTTGGAAGAGCGTCGAAATGGATCGACGCGGCCCATTTTTCTTACTCGATCTTTTTTCGATGCTGGGCGCTATCGTCTCTGTCGTCTTAACATTGAAGGCGCTGCACCAGGCCTTCGCTGTTTTCAGTTTCGCTCGGTCGCGGCTGCGAGGTCGACAGGCCGGGCGTTGCTCGGCGGAGTGCGAATCTGTGCGTTGGGAGAACTTGAGCATCGGGGACCGCGTCGCTTTCTTCAACCTCTGGTACCTCGTAACGATACTCGCCGACGTGTCTCTCATACTCGCGTGCGCGTACGCTATCGGCGTTGACGACAATAACTACGTCGAGAGCACTGACACAATCGACTTCGGTGACGTTACGCGCGCAGCTGGCTGCTTCCTACAATGGCTGAACCTGATGAAGTATTTCGAGTGGCGACCAGACTTTTACGTGCTCGTACTTGCGATGCGTTGCAGCCTCGCGCGCGTTGCACGTTTCATCATTACGAGCGCACCGTTATACATGGGCTTTGCGCTCGCCGGCGTCGTATTGTTTTCGAACGTTTCCGACAAATTCGGTTCGCTCGATAACGCTGCCGTCACGTTATTTGCGCTTGTCAACGGCGATTCGATTTTCGAGGTGTTTGCGGACCTTGCGATTGAAGACGATTCGGCGTATCACGTTCTGAGTCGCATCTATCTGTACTCGTTTTGTACGCTCTTTATTACGACGGTGATCAACGTGTTCATTTTCATCATCGAAGACGGATATCGCCTCGCATCGACTATCGAGAAGCCGCGGACCGGGCCCTTTCTGACGGATACGGCGCGCCTCAAGCAAATTCTCGACGCCGCGCACTGCGTTGATTTCGGCGGAGAGGGAGAGTGCATGCACCCGCGCGGGAGAGAAGGCCTGGCCACGGATGTGGACAGTCTCATGGACGACGCGGTCGAGCGGATGGCGGATGGATATGCCCCTGTCCCGTTGGACGACACGTCTAGCCCTGACGACGATGGCGAAATGCTCATTAATTTGAGTACGAACGAAGCGGCCGGCGCGACTGTTGCGACCGTCGTAGAGGCTCGCGACAATAGGCGACCGACGCGCGACGTATTGGAAGACGCTGTTCGCAAAATTCAGGATTCGTTCGCGAACGACCTTACGAAACTACAGGAGGAGTTTGTCGACAAAGTCAAGAAGGCGCAGTCTGACGCGATAGACCGCCTAAAGGAAGCTATTAAAGATATGGGCGATTGATTCGCATGCGATTTGTTGTGCAGATTTCCATATGTAGCAGGATTTGAAAATTGGGATTATGACAAATACGCAAGTAGACGTCAAAGAATAGATAGATTACGCAGGGTCTGTTTGATTGCATCAAACGGTGTATGGCAAGTGTACACAGCGGCACGGCATTGTGGTAATTATAAAGGATGATACTCCACAGAACAAGGGCATTTGCAAAAGGCTGCACAAATGTGTAGAAAGCTTCAGTAATTGTCAATAATACGACACTCAAAGAACCTGCAAGCCTTGTGTGTGTGTGTGTGTGTGTGTGTATGTGTGTGTGTGTATGTGTGTGTGTGTATGTGTGTGTGTGTGTATGCGTGTGTGTGTGTGTGTGTGTGTGGCGCACGCGTGTGTGCGTGTGATGTGCGTGTGTGCATGTGTGCTGCGTGTGTGTGTGTGTGTGTGTGTGTGGGTGGGTGAGTGGGTTGGGTACCCTAGGACGGGAAATGTCGAAAGGGCGGGCCAGTGGAAAAAGCTATCTCTTGAATATACTTTTAAAAGATTGTGCTCGTTCCTCTTCGTTTCTCTTTTTCACTAAAAAAAATTCACTCCGACGGAAGGGTTAACGCAGTGTTGTGCAGAAGCGCTCGGTACTGCGCAACTAATGTCTCAAGGATGCGATCTTGACTCAACTTCGCCTGAAAAAGAGGGTCAACGTTAGTGATATCATCTAATCGATCGTAGCCGGAAATATGTGGGGTTCGTATGAGTCATGGTGTTTGAGTCGGTGTTAGTGACCACGCCAACACAAATGTAAATTACCATTTTCAAGCTTTCGGATGTGTTATCACTTGCGGCAACATCGCCTTGTCGTGTGTCAAGCTTCTGCGATACGTTATGCTCAGCACAGCTACCGAATAGGAACCACATCCACTGCCAAGGAATAACCGGCGTTGTAGATTTAACTCGTACCTCCAAATCCCCAGATAACGTATGTAAAGCTGCCATGTCGGCTTCAACTTTGTGCCTCCAGCTCTTCAGATCTTCGCGTTTGTCAAGTACTTGGTGTTCTCTTACAAAAGACTCAATTAGATTCGCAACATCATCCAGCAGCTTATTGGTGGTGATCTCCCCCTCGCGGCATAACCTTAGAACATGGTGTTTGTCCATGGTCTGTGCAGTAAAACAGTCCGTTGTGAGACCTTACAGCAGTATTTAGAAAGTGCCGAAACCACGAGCTTCAAGCTTGGTAGCTGTTACTCGTGTTACTCATGATCTCGTCATTTGTGCGTCACTATCGCCCGCCGAGCATGTGCTTCAGCCAGTCCTACAACGAAAACGCGACAAGCGAAGGAAACTGCAGCAAGAACTGGGCTTCTGCGCTTCGAAAATGGCGACGATCACGAAGGAGGAACTGTCCGCCCACACGAGCCGCGCCAAGGGCGTGTGGTTCTCAATCAGCGGCAAAGTCTACGATGTCACCAAGTTCCTTGAGGAGGTGCGCCCACCCAGTGCGTTTATCTTGTCCATGGTCTTCTACTCACTGCCGTACCTGTGTAGCACCCCGGTGGCGAAGAGGTGCTGATGGAGCAGGCGGGGAAGGACGCGACCGACGCCTTTGAGGACGTGGGGCACTCGCAGGACGCGCGCGACATGTTGAAGCAGTACTACAAGGGGGACCTCGCCGGCGCAGCCAAGCCCGCCGCAAAGGCCGCTCCGGCCGCAGCCAAGCCTGCTCCCGCCGCGAAGCCTGCGGGGAAGGCGCCGTCCAGCGACCACACGGGCAACATTCTCAAGTTCCTCATTCCCGCCGTCGCTGTGCTTGTGGCCATTCTGTACAAGTACTACGTGTGAGCCTTTTGTTGGTAAACTACACCGAGCCCGGAAGCGCGCCATCCCCCGCTACTCGCGACGCAGCATTGCTGCTGGGCCCGGCAGGTCGCGGCCCAATTAGAGACACAATGTCGTCGTGGGTAAGCACCTCGCGCTCGAGCAGCCGCTTGGCCATCTGCGGCACACACTGTGAGCGCCGGCAGTTGCAATCCACGGTGCATCCACCACACACCTTGACGAGCTCCTCGCGTCGCGACTGAAGCAGCTGCTCGGTCCGCGCGTAAGCCCGCATCACAATGTGCTTTGCCTCCGCGTCGATGACCATGGCGAGTCGGTCGCTGTAGGGCCGCCGTCCCCCTTCCCCCTGGCGCGCCGGGAAAGATACGTTGCCGACGCATGCGCTCATGCCATACGATGTCACTTGCGAATAGGCCATGCGCGTCACGCGCTGGAGGTCGTCTTGGGCGCCTGGTGTGTGGGCGCGTGTGGTTTGAGTGGTTAGCCGTCATCGTCCAACCACGCCGCCGAACAGCCTTACCTGATGTGATGCGACCGAAGATAAGCGACTCGGCCACGCGACCGCCCAGGGCCATGCACATTCGGTCGAACAGCTGCAGCAGGCGCAAGGATTAGACACGCCCGCAGCACACGCGCAAGGATAGACACGTAACAGAAGCATAATGCGCACCTGTTCGGTCGAGTAGATGTGCTGGTCCGAGGGCAGGTACTGTGCGTAACCCAACGCTGCAATCCCTCGCGGAACGATGGAGACCTGAAATATCAGGAGCAATGAATATGCGGGACGTTTGAACCAGTGCACCGTCTCACTGGGTGTCATCGCGCGCGCTCTGTCACGTGCCTTCATGATCGGGTCGGCGTGCTCAAGGAACCAGCCTGCCACTGCGTGCCCCGCCTCGTGGTACGCCACGACCTCGCGCTCCGCGGGAGACAGGACCCGTGACTTGCGTTCGATGCCCGCCACCACCCGGTCGACGGCCTGCTCGAAATCGGGCGTGTCCACCGCCTTCTTGCCGAACCGCGCCGCGTGGAGGGCGGCTTCGTTGCACACGTTCGCAATGTCGGCACCTGCGCGCCAGTGCGTCAGTCCCGTGCACAACAAAGCACAACTATCAGGCACATCAGTCGCACCGCTGAATCCGGGCGTGAGCGCGGCAAGGCGCTCCGTGTAGGCCTCGACGGGCTGCTTTAGCACGATTCCCTTGAGATGCACCGAGAAAATCTCCTTGCGCTCGGTGAGGTCCGGAAGGTCAATGGCAATCTGCCTGTCGAACCGGCCCGGACGCAAGAGCGCCTGGCAGCAAGCAGTCAACCAAAGGGCAAGGAATGTGGGCGAAACGAGGGAGAGAGAGGAAGGGAGGGCAAGCAGGTCCGAACTGCACGAAAGTGAATCGGGATATGAGGGGGAGTCCACCCGCACCTTGTCTAAAATGTCCGCACGGTTCGTCGAGGCTAGCACAATGACGCCCTCGGTCGTGTTAAACCCTGCGGCGCCGCATCCACACGAAACCGTGAGCCAAAATGCAGTGAACACGGCGCGGGTCACCACAGCGCACCCACCATCCATTTCAACGAGCAGCTGGTTGAGGGTGTTCTCACGCTCGCTGTTGCTGCCAAATGCGCCGCCCGAATTCCGAGCCCTTCCGATTGCGTCGATTTCGTCAATGAAGATGATGCACGGTGCCGACTTGCGTGCCTGGGCAAAGAGATCCCGCACGCGCGCAGGACCCACGCCTGAAGCAGACACGCACGGTGAGACAGCGCCTCGGCAGCCACACAGAGACGACGCAGCCACTGCCCACCGACAAAGATCTCGACAAAATCCGATCCTGACATGGAGAAAAACGGGACTTCGGCCTCGCCCGCGACGGCCTTGGCCAAAAGGGTCTTCCCTGTACCAGGCGGACCGGACAATAGCGCGCCCTGCGATGCGACACACTCAGCGCCGTTCTGGAGTGCAAAGGGCAAAGGGCACTTGAAGTCCCACCTTCGGCACTTTGGCACCAAGCTCCGTGAAGCGCTCGGGGTCCTTGAGGAAGCTCACAAACTCCATCACCTCGACCTTCGCCTGGCCCATGCCGGCCACGTTGGAGAATTTGACGGTGGCGCGGTTCCCCCCAAGGATGGTGGGCTTCGCAGCGCCCATGGTAAACGGGGACATGCCGCCGCCGCCGCCCATGCCCCGGAGCGCCTGCCGGGAGACGAACGTGAAGAACGCAAACAGGCCGAGGGGGATCAGCACGCCCGCGACGTCGTCAAACGATACCGACACCACACGGTAGGCAATTGGCACGCGCTGCGCCGGGGGGATGCCAAGCTCATCCTGCACGCGCTCCATGCGCTCCTCCAGCAGATCAATGCTCGGAATGTCAAAGACAAAATGGGGCCCCGGGGAATCGGCGGGGGGGTAGGGCTGTCCGCGTATGACAGCGCCCCGGTGCAAGTGCACGCGCACGATTCCTTCGTCGACGTCCACCTCAAGTTTCTCGACCTACAGAGCGCGCGTATCAGGAGGAGGCCATTCCCCAAGTTGTTGCAGAAAACCCACTTCGCCTTTGGAAAGCATGTCCGCGACAAAGTCTTGGAAGGTCGTTGTTGCGGGGAGCGTCTCCAGTGCGCGCATCAGCAGATAAGGGACGGCCAGGAAGCCAAGGACGGTCCACGGCATTGCCGGGCCCCCCTCTCCGCTGCCAAGGGGTGGCAACCGCTCCTCCTCTAAAGGCGTTGTCGGGTCAGCGGTAATTAGTAAGGGCAGGAATGTAAACGAGAACGGGAACTAACAGCGACGTCACGAGAATGAGTCTGCGGTGAGCGTGCGTGCCTCTGCGTGTGTGTGTGTTTGTGTGTGCGTGTGTGTGTGTGTGCGTGTGTGTGCGTGTGCGTGTGTGTGCGTGTGTGTGTGTGTGCGCGTGTGTGTGTGCGTGTGTGCGTGTGTGTGTGCGCGTGTGTGCGTGTGTGTGTGCGTGCGTGTGTGTGTGTGCGTGTGTGTGCGTGTGTGTGCGTGTGTGTGCGTGTGTGTGCGTGTGCGTGTGTGTGTGCGTGTGTGTGCGTGTGTGTGTGCGCGTGTGTGTGCGTGTGCGTGCGTGTGCGTGTGTGTGTGCGTGTGTGTGTGTGTGTGTGTACGTGTATGTGTGTGTGTGTGTGTGTGTGTGTGTGTGCGTGCGTGCTCTTTTATGCATGCATACCTGTCCCTTCCTCCTTCCCATCGCGTTGATCGCGTTGCTGCTGTGGGAAAAACTTGCCAAAGCCTGCATGAACGCACCTGCGTTTAACACTCGGCGCACATATACAGCCACTTATCCCGTGCCTTACCTCGAGGAACGGAGGACAGAGCACGTGCGTACGTTCCCGCGTTTCGTAGCTGCGCGCTGACACGCAACAGTTCAACGAGCTTAGGACCAAAGGCCGGCGCAGTGGCAATACATCGTCGCCCTATCCCACGAGCAATGCCAGTGGCGGGTCTAACGGCGACGGCGCGCAATAGCGCGCGCCCCGCAAAGAGACTCATGTTTGTTGTTGATGGTGATGGACGACTCGATCCTCCCCGGTTTTTTAGTGGTTGAGATGCATGACGTCACGCAAGCACTTCGTTTGTGGCGTCGGATTGACGACAAATTGAAATGGTGTCATTATATAAATGACGTTATGTGACCTCATTTGGCCTTGGCAACCAGTTCAAAAATGGGTGACTGCCACTTCTGAACTGAAAAGTGAGGGACGCAATTGTGTAGCCTTGTTCTGAGAGGGATGCATGGCCGTGTTGCATTGAGTGCGGGGCTGTGACTGGGGCTGTGACTGGGGCTGTGCATTGGGCGCCATGGCCGCGGCAGAAGCAGTGCCGGCTGCGGTGCCCGCTGCCTTTGATCCGTACGATGGCTATCCACCGTTGCGCCCGCCCTCCGTGCCGGTGCCCTCTCACGACGACAGCGACGATGCGGGTGCGGAGAGTGCCGGCCCCACCAATACTACCGTGTATGGCGCGCAGAGTGCGCGGGCGCGGGAGGTCCCGGGCGCCGACGTGGGAGACGAGTATGAAGACGCTGAGCCGCGCGTGGACCCGGTGGTTGCGCTGGCGCGGCGGCAAGCGGCATTGCGGCGGTGGCAGCTCATTCGGGACGTCGTGTTCAATCGCGAGATGCCGAACTTCGCGCATCAGAGCGCGAACTTTGTGTTGGCAATTCAGCAAGGTGTGGTGCCGACGCGCAGCCTCCCGCACAGTTACCCCATCCGATGCGTCGTGTTCAACTCGACCGACAATTCGGTGGTGTCATTCGACACGCGCGGCGCAAACGTCTATCTCCCGGGGCGCACACTGCACCAGAGCACGGGGAAGGAGATTTCGCGACTCGTGCACATTCCGGACTTCAACATTTTTGTCGGCTCCTCCATGGACTACAAGATCAAGGTGGGTTCCCACCGTAACAGCCCGCTCCACCTTCCCGCGAAATTGCTCACGCGTTGTGTGCGCCGCAGATTTTCAACTCGAAGTGCGATGTTATTGGCACTGTGGCAAGCCCAAAGCCGGTTCTGAGGTGTGTAGCAAACTTTTGGGTGGAGGGCGTGAGTTCGTCGGATGCTTATCCTGCGCCCCACTGCAGCGCCGTCTATAACTCGCCCACGCACGAGCTCGTTACAGGCGGCATTGGGAATGTCATGGTGCGTGCGTTTATGCCGTGCGTCGTGCAGAGTAGGCAGTGCGCTCACTTGTTCGTGCTGGCCCGGTCAGGTGTGGAATGTGCGCAGCGAGAAGTCCCTCGTGCCGCGGCTCACAATCGTGGCCGGCATGGACCCGGAGCAATGGATCTCGCACATTGCTCTCGACAACAAGAGCATGCGCTGCTTCGCTGTGTCCGAAAACAACATTGTCGTGTACGACCTCGTGAGCGGCGCCCATCTCCAGACGCTCCGCGACCTGCACCTGCGGCCCATCACGGGATGCATCTTTTACGAGCCTCTGCAGTACCTTGTCACGTGCTCGAAGGATGGCACAAGTGAGTCTGGATCGCCCTGATGCGTATGACCCCGTTGTGTTTGCTGACGCTGTTCTCGCGCAGTCAAGCTTTGGGACTCGATGATCAACAACATACACGTGTTCGCGGGGCACGCGAAGGCCATCACGTCCCTGTGCTTCTATCCCTTCCGGCCGCTTGTCATGACGTCGTCACTGGACAGCACCATTGCCGTGTGGAATCTCGAGACGCTGAGCGAGTACACGCGGTGTGTGCCGTTGCGCTGCCTGGCTGTTTGGAACTGGCTGATCCCGTTGCGTTGCATGAGTGCTGAACCGATGCGCCATGCAGGATCCAGACGCGCTTTCCCATAGAAGGAATGGCCACCATGCGCGACGCGCAGTTCTTCTCATACTCGACGCACTCGATCGACTTTTGGGGCGTGCAGCACGTCTCCAACCTCTTCACGATGATCAGGTGACCGTGAGAGAACCCGTGCGTCCAATTCCGCCTCGCATCGTGTCCCCTACGTTCGAGGCAATTGCGTAACGAAACTCACTCTTGTCATTGCAGCTCGGGTGTGACGATGCTGCGGCGAATTGTGTCCCCGCGGTTGCCGGCGCGTGTGATGGCCGTCGCGGAGGACGGGAGCGTCCGCCTCATCTCTCCTGTTACCGGCGCGATTCTGTCCACGGCGTTTCCCACGGTCGACACGAACGCCCTGGTCGACGTGGCGTACGTGGCGGCTGAGGAACGCATGTATCTGCTGATGTCCAAGGGCGATGTGCTCGTCTACAACACGGGCCTCAATCCGTGCTGCATCTTGGAGGTGTGGCCAGCGAGGTCGAGTGGTGGGTGGGCACGGGGCGAATATTTGTCCGCTGCAACTTCCATCCTAACGTCTTTTTCGCGTTCGCAGCCAAGGAGCGCTGCAAGTGCCTGTGCATTTACGACTACGTCGTCGATCAGCGCCGCCTCTCGATCATCGAGAAGGGGGATCGCTGGCTCATGCTCGGGATGTATGCGGTGCGTGGCACCACGTCCCATTCCAAGTCGAAAACGCTCCTGCTCGGCGGTCTGCAGAACGGCATGATCGGAGTGTTCGACCGCAAGTCCGCTGGGCGGATCGAGTTCAGCGTGCAGGTAGTGAAGGGCGTGGCTTCGCTGTGGCGTTGATGCAAGCGCACACGTTGACGCCTTGACCCCTTGCTTGCATAGGCGCACGCGGGCGAGGTCGAACAGCTTCTCCCGGACGCCCAGCACTCGCGCTTAATATCCTCTGGCACTGGTGAGAAGCTGTCGCGCATTTGTTGCATTGCATCGCAGTTCGCGAAGTGCTGACCGCCTTTCCACCTCTTCGAAATCGCGGTTTCCGAAGACCGGATGGTGCGCGTGTGGCACTTGTACCCGTACTCGCAGGACGTGCTCATCCCGCTGCAGACGATCCCCTGCCATCAGCAGCCCACCATGCTGCGCGTGCTGAACCACACGCTGTGCGTGGCCACGGAGGACGCGGCGGTCGTCATGTTCGATCTGTCGGAAAAGGGTGGGCAGGCCATTGTCCAGTGCCGTCACTCTGGCGCGGCTGACAAGTGATGTCCGCTCGCAGGCAAGCAGAGCCACCATCCGACCGACGAGGACCACACGGCGCGCATTACGGGCCTGAGTGCCTGCCGGCCGCTTGGCATTTTCATATCGTCGAGCATGGACGGCACCATCAAGGTGTGGGACAAGGACAACGTGCTCATCAGGTGGGTGGACGCGGCTGCTGCGACGGCCCCTCGCAGGCAGGCTCACCGGCCCCGGCGGATCGCAGAGAGATCCAGCTGAGCGAGGCGATTCCGAGCGTGGCCTTCTTGAACACGCGGGGCGACATTGTGGTCGGACTGCACAACCACATTGAGGTCATCCGAGCGATCGACTGTATCCGCCCTGCGCTGTTCATCCCGTCAATCGACCGCGGCTGTTGCGTGCGATGTGTCTTATTCCTGTGATGCGATCAGTCAGTGGCTCTTGCCCCTTGCGAGGCACGTTGCATGCTCCTTGACCATGGCCCTCAGATCTGCCGGTGCACCCGTCGCGGCTGACGACCCTCGCCATGGCCGGCCAAAATCAAGACGAGAAGGAAGATCCGATCAAGTTCGACCCCGACCTCGAGTTTTGGCGGACGCCGCAAGACCGGGAGCCCTCTAATCGAAGCCTGCTCAAGTGAGGGCGCGCCTGGTCAAACTGTTTCTGCTTGAATTTTTCGCGCGTTTCTTAAATGATGCTCCCCACTTGTGCAACGCAGCCTTAGCGACCGCCGTGTGGACCCTGTGGTGCAATCCACGATGCAACTCGGCAAGCGCTTCCGGCAAACAGAGCGGCGGTCGTCCCTCGCCGTCCAGCTCGATGTCGATCCTCCGCGCGCGGCGCCACAAGCGGTTCCCAATCTACCTGTCGGATCATCGACGTTGCAGCTGGTCGTTCCCGTGCTTCCGCCGCAGGCAGCCGTGGGTGCTGTGCCCGGAATGGGCCGGTCACGTGCGCCCAGTCTCTTGCCGCCCATCAGCGGCGCAATGCCGTTGGCGACGGATTTGGCACGCATCTCTCAGCGTGACAGCGACCTGCGCTACTTCCGCGATCGCGAGATTTCTCTTGTGGACGACAAGGCGCCGGTCCTCAGCGCCCGTGCCGCGTCGAAATATCTCAAGTACATTTATCCGCAAGTGGACGTGTCGCGTGTGCAGCCGCCTATTGGTGGGTGCCGTGTGTGTGCCCTAAGGCAGGGAGTTATGGATGCTAATCGCTTTTCCATTCAATCTTAGACGAGCGACCAGCGACGCCGCTCTTCGACGATGACGGCGGCGAGCGTGCGCGGAAAGAGGCCGAGCTCGTTGCACTAGCGGCGAAACTGGGGCTGCCCACGGACACGCGCGGCATCCCCATTATTGCGCCGGACGGCTTCATACCAAACTCGACCGTGATTCGCCTCCTCATGGAGCTGGGCTACATGCCACGTCCGCCGCCGCCGCCCGTGCAGCGCTGGCGACCGCACAGTCTCAACGACGAGCAGCGCCGGCTGCTGCAGAAGCAGGAGGCGGACGAGGAACCCGAGGAGGAGGAGCCGTTTGTGCCGCAGACGACGTCGAAGCTCAACGACTGGCTGCAGATGGCCATGCAGAAGGCGTCTCCGGAACACTCGGACTCGGAGTACCTCGAGCCCGAGGAGGAGCCTGTCCGCCGCGCGCGGACACCGAAGAAGCGTGTGAAGGTCAAGGCGGCTAAGGCGAAGACAGTCATTCTCCCGCCGGACTTCATCGCGCAATTTTCGCTGTTTGACTGGTACCCGGACCCGCAGACGTTTGAGCACACGATGGACGCGTTTTCCGATCAGCTCATCGCCAAGTTCCTGGAGGGCGACTTTCGCGTCAAGACGGAGATTGTGCAGGCGTTCCAGCGGCTCAATTACACGCCTGGCATTCTGCGCAAGGAGCCGATCATTGATCTCCTCGCGGACCATCTCGACCAGTCGCGCGTCATTCTCACGCCAGATACGGACGCGGGGCACAAGCGCGTACGTGTCCATGCGGCGCGTGCTGAAATTGGACTGTTGTTGTGTGGGGAATTGCGTCGGCCTTACTCGCATTTTCCGCGCAGTTCATCATCGAATCGTGCCGGCTGTTCCGCATGTTTGGCCTGCGCAACGACCGCGCCCTTGTCGCCTTGGTCCTCCAGCAAATGCACAACGACGAGGATGTGAGGTGGGCGCTGCGCCGTCTTGTGCTTTCTGGACGTCCAACTTCCCATGGCTAATCGCGGCTGCGCAGGGCGGCATCCCTGGAGGCACTGCGGGCGCTCGGGATCAACGACCAGGGCAACATGATCCGGAAGCACTTTGAGCGCACGATGAGGGTACGTCGTTGGCTCGCGTGATGCGAGCGCACGCCGGCACTGACGATGGCCGGATTTTGTTTGCAGTCGGCCGGCGGGAAGGCAGATTTCCAGCTGTGGATTGCCGAGATCAAGGCGAACTTTGCCAGCTACCTGATCAACAAGGCCCACGCCTCGGATCCAAAGAACAAGAAGAAGAAGAAGCGGCGGCGCCGAAAGACGGCCAAGATGCGAGCCGCACACAGCGGCAGCGGCGACACCCGTGCCCTGCGCGCTCGCAAGCTCATCTCTTCGAAGCGCTTCCCCGCGCTGGAGCTCGCGCTGCACTCGGGCGAGGTTTTGCAGGGCGGCATTGCGGCGCACATTCGCGAGTGGGAGCGCCAGGGGGACATGCGCAGTGCGTCACGGGCATCTCAGGACGAGGGCGAAAGCGGCCGGGAGAGCGCGCGCGAGGGGGGTGGCTCGCCGAGCGCTTACGGGTCGACCCAGCGGGGCCGTGGGTTCTCGCACCACGGGTACCGCCTGCCGCCGGGCCAGGTCAGCGAACTGGCGCTTGCCCCGCACCACCTGCAGTACCTCAAAATCTCGTTCCCGGCGGTGGAGGGCGCGGTTCTGACTGTGACGACAGCAAGCAGCAACATTCGCATCTTGTCGACGCGCCTTTTGCGGCGTGACGAGGAGACGGCGGCGGCGTTCGTGAAGATCGAGACGATCAGCGAGGGCATGGCTGACCTCGCCGCCGTGATGTCGAAGGAGGGCGTCGAGGTGTACAACAGGCGCTTTCTCATCCAGGTGCGCGCGATGCTCGAAGAGGACCTCCTGGGGACCGAAGCCGACGCGGACCCCTACCAGCCGCCGCGCTCGCTGTCGGCGGACCAGGACGACTCGCCCACGCCACACCCGCCCAAGCGCCGATTCGTGCTGCCAGGTGGGTGCCCTTTGGTTACCCCCTGTTGTGCTCTTGCTTCATGTACGCTCATATGTGGGGTGTTCGTGCGCAGACTACCTTGCATCGCTGGACGACGACTCAGATTACGAGCTGTCAATGAGCGACTCGTCGTACGACTCGGCTGGTTCCGGGTCGGGCTCCGAGTACACGACGGCGACGGAATCGGAGGATGAGACGCCCTCGCCGCCGCCTGTCAATCCGGACGTGCTTCCGCGTGTGGCGGCGCAGACCAACTTCTTCGATGCGCTCGTCCATTTCCTACAAATGGAGCACGAGCGCGAACTGCTGGAGTTGGAGCGCATGCGCGAGGAGGAAGCGCGCGAACGGAAGCACGGTGTTCTGTGTCTGCCGAAGATTGTGCCGCGCACGCTGCCTCGCATTGGGCGGACGCACTGCAGCAAGTGCCATCCGGAACGAGAGACGTCGCTGGTGCTGGGTGGGTCGGAGCGTCGCAAGGCTGTCTGTGGTTACCTGCCACTTGCACTGAGAACAGTCAGCTCGGCGTTGGTATGTGGCTGATCGCGCCGCCCCTCCCCCTCTCTCCCCCCCCC
>CALSCQ010000698.1:0-51461 GCA_943704525.1 Pigoraptor vietnamica
TGATGCAAAATCTTATCCGCGCCGCCTTACATTTACGCTTGTGGCTGCGCATGTTGCCCCCGGTAGCAACGGAGGCAACACACATATATACAGCTTCTTCAAAAAAGGACATTGCTGCATGCGAATACCTCAAAGAAGTCCATACTGCAAACGCGAGTGGCCTTGAAAGGCAAAGCTTTCCCGCCAAATGCTATAAATAAGCGGCTTATTCAAAAATTTGAATTATTTTTCACCCCCCGTGAAAAAAAATTTATCCAAGGGGTCCTAAACACCCCACAGACCCATACCTCTGACGTCATCATGTCATCCCAACTGCGTGTAGATTGCAGGTGGATCGCCTTTTGGCGCTTCCTCGTCACTACGTCAAACTGAAAACTGTACGCGTTTGTGTTTACGACGGCATCACGGCGGGGTCTCGCTTGTTCCCGAGCTTTACACACAAGGGCGACACGCCCACGTACACACACGCACGCACATACACACCACACACTCGCACATGCACTCTCACACACACGCACGCACATACACACACACTCACATGCACACACACACGCACGCACGCACGCACGCACGCGCAGCCATATTTCTTTGGAGTCGCGACTCACTCGGACGCGCGCACCATCGCTTCCAAGTGCGCCTGCGCGGGAGAACCCTTCACAAGCGCATAGAACGCCCTGGCAGACGCGAGGTTTTTCCCGTCGTACTCGGCGCCGAATGACGCTTTGAGGCACTGCGTGAACGCGGCCGTCGCACTTTTGGCCCAATGCACTTGCGACTCCGGGACGTCGACGGCGTGGCACGAGAAGTTTTTGCCGGACTCGTGAAGGCGAAACGAGACGTGGTATGTGACTTTTCGGCTCGCGTTCTTCAGACCTTTGCTCGTCGTGACAATAGCCTTGTAGCCGTCGCAAATGAGCTCACTGCGGAGAGTGGCTGTTAGTTCACGCGCGGTAATGTCGCCATGCTTCCGCGAGACCCACTCTTTGTCCTTCTGGTGCGGAGGGTTCGCCCCAGTCCGTGACGGTGACCGACTCGCTCATCTTATAGGGAAGGTTAGCGGGGCTGCGGATCTCAGCGGGAACGCGGGGGGGCTGCGGGAAGACTTGTTAGAGCTTCAATATGGCGAATGACAGGAGAGTTATTATGTGCACCCACCACCTGCTGAGACGCCGGCGTCGTGTTGTTGGACGAGATTGATGCCACTGACGGGGTCGTGACAATCGGCGGTAGAGAGCGAGGGGGCGTTGCGGCCACATTGGCAAGGGGGACCCCGCTGTCCGCACTTGTCGCGAGCAAGACGAGGATCTGGGATGCGACATCTGGCCGCTGCAGCCGCATGTCGGCTTCGCGGGACTCGCATCCTGCGACGAGGTTTTGCATGACGTTCGCGCGATCTGATGGGTCGACGTGCGATAGTACGATGAGGGCGCGAAAGGGGCGTTTCGTCGCCGCCTTTGGAATTTCGTGGCCGCTGTCTTTGCACTTGCGCGCTGCGTAGATCCTCCCGATGGACGACGCTACGTCGGCGCGGGCGCTCAATCCCACGGTCTCGATCGCCTGTAGGGCTTCGCGCACTTTCATGAGGGCTTGCGATTCCTCGGTCAGGCGGTACTCCGGTTTCTTGTTCTCCGCAATCCGCCACGTCAGCGGACCGCCGTTGACGGCCCTGACGAGCGCCAGCACTTGCGACGCGAGATCGCCTTCGTCCTCTTCATCGGCGTTGAGGCTATCCCCGGGGTGCCAATCGACGACGGGAACGTGCACGGGGCGGCCGATGCGGGACGGCTCCTTGAGTTGGACAAAGCGGTTGTACTTGCACACGGCAAGGCCGGCCTTGTTGCACTGCAGCGCAAACTCGATGTCCTCGCGGAAGGGCCACGGTTGATAAAGCGGCGCGGGACGATCCTCTTCGCATGCGACAGAGATGCCCTCGACGTTAACGAGCGCGAAGCTGTAGACGTGCGTCATCTTGAACGGCCGCGTGGAGGTCGCGCGATGCATGAAGCGTGCCGTGCCAAGGAGTGCGTAGCAGGAGGGCGGGCCGGTGTACCGCCACAGAGGGTGAATCGTGTCTTCGCCTGGCGCGGGTTCGACGAGCGTTTTAAGCTCCTCGAGGGCGCGTCGGTCGTCGTCCGAGATGTCGCCGCTCATCTGCCGCTGAAGGCGATCGAGGACCGTCCATAGCGAACACGGCTGCGTGCGGCACAGGCGCGACTCGCTTCCGTCAGGGCGGCATATGTGCTCAATCGGCAGCACGAGCTCCGCCATGTGCGGGACGTTGTCGTCGAGGACGAAGACTTGGGCGAGGCCGTGCGTCTCCGCGAGCAGCTGGATGAACCGCCGCGCGTAGCCAATCCCCCACTCGACCTTGTCTTGAGCGTGGTCGTCGGACATGGCCGGCATTCGCTCGGGCAGTTCGATGAGGATGTGCGTGCTAGCCCACACGCTGTAGTCGTCAATGCTGCGGCACACGATGGCCTGTGCGTACGTGCGGTTGGGGATCGCGCGCGACAGGTCGAGGCGCGCGTTGGCGGCGTCGTCCGTACGGTGCGACGGCTGGAAGATCCAGTGGAGCACGTGGTACTTCGAAAGATCGCTGCGCAGACGTATAACGTCCTCGCCGACGTGTTTGACGAGCCCCATCTTGGAATGCGGGACGGAGACGAGACAGCGTACTTCACCGCGATCGCGCACTCGGACATTGATGAAGTTCAAAGACGGCGTGCCGTTCATGGGCGAGCGTGCGTTGAAGCGCCGGATCTCGAACGGGAAATCTTCCGCGACGAAGGGGACAATTTTGCCGACATCAACCCCACTGCTATCGTGGCCGAGGTCATCCAACGAGGCAATGTTGCGCCGCCGTTCGTTGTATACCCTCGCAGCGCTGTCGAGTTCTCCGTTGTCGAAGGGGCGATACCCCACTCCAAAGCCGAGTTTGTCGTACTTCGAAGGGCCTTCAGGAGGCAGGAGCTCCCCTCCCATGTCGCCCCAGTAGGGGAAGGCCCACCGCCCCGGTTGTGGGTCAATGTCCGCGTCCTCGTCGAGGAGAATGCCCGGCAACGCAATGCGCTCCCCCTTCACCTTCTCGTGCAGGCGCCGCAGCAGCCAGAGGTACGTTCCCGTCTTCCCGACCTGCGGCTCCGCTTGCAGCACGAGGCGTCTCATGTGGTGCACGTGTGTGCGCGCGGGGCGATCGAAGTGCGTGTCGACGGGTTCTTCGGCGTAGCGCCACGGGAACGGCGGCGTCGCGTTCCTCGCCTTCGCGCCGAGTTTGCCATCGTGCTTAGTCAACATGTCGCGTATCGCATAGCGGCCCTTCGAGAGGCCGGTAAGGAGAGCGCCGTGGAGGTGGTGGCCAACGAGCGCGTATGGGACTTTGCCGCCAGCCGGGGCGTAGCGGCACATTCGACCGAGTTCCTGCACGACGGTGCTGAGCGTGAGCTTGGAGCGTTCGGTCTTGCGGTTCAGCCGGCGGCTGCTGTACGACGAGCGGATGTCCATGCAGTCGAACGACGAGGGGAACGTGTCCCCCATTCGCCCCTTGTCGACGAGAATGAGAATGCACGGAAGGTCGCGGAGGTCCTCGTACTGCGACACGGGGTTGTGAAGGTGGCCGCAGTCGCGGCAAGCCCACTCCTTCTCGTCGGTCGTCTCACGGAGCTCGCAGACGAAGCTCGTGCAGACGCAGCTCTCGTCCCCACGGCAGCGTGCGCCACTGTCAGGCTGAAGTTTGGTGAGCCAAAACCGCTTCGCGTCGCTGACACTGGCGTCGACGTTTTCCCCGCCGGGCCGGAACGCGGACTCGAGCTTGTTCGCGCCGAAGTCGCAGAGGACGTGGAAGGTCTTCGCTAGGCCCACTTTCATCGCGGCGCGCAGTACGCTCGTGTAGAAGAGCGAGCCCATCGCAATGTCGCACATGCGCACGATCTTCATCGCGCCCTTCAGACGTCCGTCCGTCGAAGTGCTGTGGACAAGGCTCTCGACGATGATCTCCGTTTCCGTGCGCGACTTTTCGAACAGGTCGCCCTGTGTTTTTGTCTCTGCCGCTCGCAGCGCGTCCCGTGCTTCTCGCCACCAGCCGAGGGCGCCCTTGCCCGTGGACTTCCCAAGCACGTGCGCGTGCAGAAGTTTCGACCAGTGGCCCTCGTCGTCGACGATTTCGGCGTAGCGTTTGAGGTAGAGTGCGAGGGGAAGACCGCTGTGGCTTTCGACGTCTTCAATGACGCGGAGAAGACGTTTGGAACGCTCCTCCCACCACGCGTCGCTGGCGCCGAGCAGCTTGGCGATCAGTTCGCTGCGATCGAGTAGGAGGGCGCCGTCGTCGTCGCGATGGAACACGCCAAGATGGGCGATGCTGTACGCGTAATCGCAGGCGAGGAACGCATCCGTCGCCGTCGCAGTCGCCGTGGGCTGTATCCGCTTGGCAGCCTCCGTAGCGCGCTCTTTAAACTGCTCGTCGAACTTGGACGTCAGCATCGTCGACAGGAAGCGGTCGCGGCGGATGAGCTGGAGATCGGCGTCGGCGTTGCGCATCGAATTGACAAAGTAGTTGACGGACCGATAGAACGGCAGCGCGGCGCGGTCGTCGTCGGCGGGACGCGAAGGGACAGAGATGAACTGCGTGACGAAGTCGTCGACGATATCGGCGACGAGGACACTTCGGCAGACACCTCCACCCACTGGAGGTCCAAGCGCAATGGCCGCCGGCGCCGTGCCGTTGGGAAATTCGATGCGGACGATGTCGTACGCGATGCGACGATCGACGGCGAAGGGGGTCGCCTGCGCAGAGTCGCTGACGAGTGTGACAGTCGTCGTCTGCGTCGAGCCCCTGGCGAGTGTGACAGTCCTCGCATGTCCGAGGGCAAGAAAGTGCTTGGTTCC
This sequence comes from Pigoraptor vietnamica, assembly GCA_943704525.1. Lineage (NCBI taxonomy): Eukaryota > Filasterea > Ministeriida > Capsasporidae > Pigoraptor > Pigoraptor vietnamica. Next base: position 4,882 of record CALSCQ010000698.1, read on the forward strand.
CGCGAGCGTCACGGCGATGAGCGATTTCCCGTCGACTAGCTCGGCCACAAAATTGAAGGCGCGGTCGGGCGACGAAAGAGCGGCTGCGCGATCAACCGGCTGCGTGTGCGTGGTGCCTCCATCATCCAGCGGCTCAAAAGAGAGCGAACCGTCAAGACGGGCCGAGAGGATGAAGAAATCCGACGCCGCCTTCGCGTCCGTTTCCATGCCCGCATTCAACGCCGCAACGTCTTCGTCGTTCGCTTCCGTTGCGATGGCCGCAACAAGGCGAAATGGCTCGGCGACGTCGGCCTGTCCTTCACTCCAGTCAACGACGTGTGCGTCACGTGCCACGATTGTCTTGCCGTTGGGATTAGCCTCGAGCGTATCGTCCTCGCATAGGTGTCGCACGGGAATGCGCGACGACGCCGAAAGCATGTTGTACGGCGTGGCCGACACGAGAAGGACGACCAAGTTGTCGATCTGGTGCGACGATAGGAGCGTGCCATCGGCGCTTGGACGGTCGCGCCACAGCGACGCGAGATGGGCGCGCAGGTCCAGCCACTCCTTGGGAATGCTCTCCTTCTCCGGGGCGGTGAGGTTGACGAACATGTCGTACACCTGCTGTGCGATGGGGCCCCAGTGGCACTCGTCGACGACGAGCACGCCCAGGCAGTTTGGTTGCGCGATGATCTGCGCGTAGAAGCTTGCGAACCGCTTCGCCGTGTCCTTGCTGAAGTCGTTGCGTTCGACACCAGAACCGACGGGCGGATTTTCGCCGCGGAACTGAGGGATCACGCCCTCGAGTGGTATCACGTGCTCATCCTCGCGGAAGAGGCCGCACGCCCTGAGCCGCGCGGCCGTCTGCTGCTCGAGCATGCAGAAATTCGCCGTGAGAATGCGATAGGCGACGCCTTCGAAGTCGGAGAGCTTCTTCGCCGGCCCGAGTATCGCCTCGATGCGCTTGAGCAGCGTTTCGCCGAGCTTCTTTTGCAAAGGGAAGAACTGGTCCGATGAAGGCGGCGGGAGGGGCTCGCGGGGAAGGATGTCGGGATCCAAAGCCGCTATTTCGCTGCTCCCGAGGCCTTGCTCGGCGCTATAAGTCGCCTGTTGTTCCTCTTCGAGCGTGGGCACGCGCTGCTCGACGTCGTCCGTCGGCACTGGCTGCGCCTCGTCACGTGGGGTGGTCGACACAATCGTCACACCCCTCCCACGCAAGTCGTCCACGAGTCTCATCAACGTCGGATTTCCGGCCGAAGGGACGAGCGCTATCAAGTGCAACGTGCTGTCATCGCCAGGCACAACCCCCTCGTTAACGTAGATGTCAATACCAAACTGGCGAAGCTGAGTTTGGCAACGGTCGAGAATCTTGTCCTTCAGGCACGTGACGATCGACCCGCAGATTACGTCCTCATCGTCTGCCAGCGCTGACGCTGCCCTTTTGTATGATTTCGGGGCGGTCGACACCAGCGCGTCGACGAAATGGTACACGCGCGCCGTGAACGCAGGAATTGAGGCCGCCTCTCGCGTGCTGTTGTCCTTCGCGGTTCCTGGTTTCCGCAGGTCCGAAAGCAACACGATGGTGTCTTCCGTCACCGGCAGCAGGTCCTCGAGGCGGTCGAAGTCGGACTCGTGGAGGGCGTTGGCATCTTGGGCCAAGAGCAAGAGGGTGGAGGGAGGTTGGACGCCCTCTGCGGCGGCGGTCGAGAGGTTGCCGGTCGAGTTGCGTGCCGCCGACTGAGGGAAGTTAAGGCGTTCCCACAGCCTGTTGACGATATTGTCGAGCGAAGGCAATTCGGCGGTCAGCGACGTCTGCGTAGTCATGGACGGCGGGCGCGCGATGGGACGCGCGGCGACATGTTCTCCTGCCGACGTGCGTTTGGGAGCGGTTGGACGCGCGACAGTGCCCGGCGCAGCAGACGGTGGAGGGGAGGGGGGCGCAATGGAAGTCGTGTGTGCAACCGGCATGTCGGCGGTACCTCCTGTAGGTGGGGGCGTGCTCGGCGCACCACCATCGGCGCCGGTCAAATCGATAGTCCCAGGCTGCGTCCTGCGCCTTTTTCTTGCCGCCAGGGGTACATCGTCGTCCGAATCGGACTCGTCCGCGCGTCGCCGTGTTGTGTTGGCGGGATTGCCGACTTGCGTCGTTGTGGTTGCAACAGTCGACGAATCGTCTTCTTTTGGACGCTTTGTCGCTTCTTGTTCGTCATCGCTCCCCGCTCTCGGTCGGCGATTTCCGCCGCCAGCCGCCTGCGCGCCGGCGCCTGCTGGCTGGGGCGGCGCCGACATATGAGGAGGTTGCTGCGGATTGTCCGCCGCTGCTCCCGGATACTCCACACTGCTCTGCGCTCCCATGCGTCGATGGGATGTTGGAGGTCACTCTGGTGAAGTTTTCACGATGTGCTTGGTGTGCACTTTTTGCGGAGGTGGGATTGCCGGTAAACGAGATAACATCGACCTAATAATCATTTTTGGCACCTCCGTGTCATACAAATGCCATAATGAAGCGATTTGATGACGGGTGATTCGCGTTCCCACGCAGCAAACATTGTACCGCCGGCACACCCCGTGGCAATACCCCGCCGACTTGTGACTGTGTGAATGCCTGTAGCCCACTTACCCCACAAGAAAGCGTCCTCCTGTCGCACATGATTCAAGTTGTGACCGTGCCTACCCGGTCTGGCAGTTTGGCCGGGTAAGCGTGGCCGTTCTTAGCTCGGCCTGAATCAGCAGCCTGGTCTCAACTTCGCCGTGGACTATGGCTGGCTAACAAAAGAATAGCGGACCAGAAAGCACGCAACAAAGGAGTCGACGCATACAGTATGCTCGCACAATGTTATGAGATGGGCGACAACGCGTCAAGTGATGAATCGATTAAAATACATGTTGCTTTATATCGTGACCGACCACATGCCGATTTACATGCGCAAAAGCACGCATTAAATTGGTCACTTGGGCGGCGTGATCCAATTGACGCTCGGCGCACGCGGGCGCTGCGTGGACGCCGACCCGTGGAGGGCGTTGCTCTTCGGCTTGTCGCACACGCCGCACACGCCCATCTTCACCTCGTGCGGCACAAAGTCGTGCGAGGACTTGGCGTCGACGTTAGACGACGGCGCAGCCTTTGCCTCGCTCACGGGTTTGAGAGGTGTCGCGGAGGCAGGGGCTGCGGCGGGGGTGGCGCTGCTGCCGGGCAGCGACATGCGCTTCCCGGGTGTTACGCTCGGCTTGGGCGCAATGTTCGGCTTGGCGGCTGTGGTTGTTGTGGTGGCGGCAGGAGGGGCGACGGGGAGTGTCGAAGCTGATGCCGCGCGGCGCTGGAGGGCGGGCGCGGGGGCGGATGTCTCCGCGGGTTTCTCTTCGCGAGGGTGGAGGGGATTCGTCTTGGGCTTGTCGCACACGGCGCATGTGCCGAGCTTCGTCGGGTGCTGCTCAAATTTGTGCGTCGACGACGCCGACGACGCCGACGACGACGACGGGGCGCTTGCAGCGGGGGACGGGGCGCTTGCAGCGGGGGCAGGCGTCGAAGCGGGCTTCTCTTCCTCCGAGATGGCGGCGGGTGGCGTGATCCACTTGACGCTCGGTGCGCGTGCGCGGCCAAACGCGGGGGTCGACTGCTCGCCGTGCACAGAGTTGCTTTTTGGCTTGTCGCACACGGCGCACACGCCCATCTTCACCTCGTGCGCCTTGAACTCGTGCTGCGGATAAGACTCGGAAGCGCGCCTCTCGGGCGTGGTGGGCGTGGGCTGTGGGGCTGCGGCAGACGACGCGCTGGTGGCCGCTGCTGTCGGCGTCGCTGTCTGCGCGGGCTTGCCAATTGTCGACGCGCTCGACGTCCTCCTGAACACGGCGGGCGCGCCCGTGTCTGCGGGAGCGCCGTGCACAGGGTTCGTACGCGGCCGCTCGCACGTGGCACACACGCCCATCTTCACGGCGTGAGGCACAAAGTCGTGCGCAATCGTCGAAGGACGGCGCTCGAGCGTCGCCGCACCGGCAGACGGGCGGCGGTCCGCAGCCGAAGAAGAAGCACCGGCGGAGGAGGTACGTCGTTCGATGGAGGCGTCTGTGGCGTTTGAAGAGGACGAGGACGAGGGCGCAGGCACCCACGTGACGCTCGGCTTGCGTGAGAGAGGCTTATCCTGGGGCTCGCCGTGGATCGCGTTGCTCTTGGGCTTGTCGCACACCGCGCACACGCCCATCTTCACTTCGTGCGGCTGGAAATCGTGCGCGCCGCCCGTAAACGACGGGCGCCGCACGGGCGTGGACTGCGCGGACGTCGCAGGGGCACTCGCGCCGTTCTGCTTTGCGACCTCCGACGGCCTACGGGGCGCAGGCTCCTCCTCCTCGGTGGCATTGCGCTGCGCCCACGAGGGCGTCGCGGACGACGACGTGTCGGCTGCGCTTGCGGAGGGTCGGCGGAGGGGAGAAGATGCCGCCTTGACGCTCGGTCCCCGGGGTCGCTGCACTGCGTTGGTGTGGATGGCGTTGCTCTTTGGCTTGTCGCACACGCTGCACACGGCGAGGCGCGACGGGTTCTCCACAAAGTCGTGCGGGGACGTGGGGTCGGCAGACGACTCCGACGGCGCCTCCTGCGGCTTCGGGGTGAGGACTGCATCGGCCGCCGCAGCCGCGGGTGAGTCTGACGTGTCGAGCGAGTCGATCCACGAACTCATGTCCTTTGGGCGCGCAATGCCGTGGAGCTCATCGCTGCGCGGGCGATCGCACACGCTGCACACGCCCGATTTGAAAAGATCCGGGCGAAAGTCGTGCGGTGCGGACGCACTGAACGCGTCTGCGCTGTCGCTCGTGTCCCAATCGTCCGACATCTTCGCGTAGTCTTCTCGCTGCGATGCACAGAGCCCCCGAAGTCGAGAACTGCACGCGCGAGTCGTGGGAATAAACTGCGCACTCGACTCTCGTGAAGAACACAACGCTCGACGGAGAGAAGGGACCGATAACTGCGTTCGCAATTGATGAGGGCATGCATCCCTTGTGTGCTTTGTGCGTGGTGTGTGGCTGTTGTTTGGGACAGCACATGTGACGCATAATGAACGTATGGAACAACTTCGGTGTTAGAAATGTAAAAAATGAAATGGTGGACTCACGCTCGGATCCACGAGATGAATGATTTGATAGTTGTCAGTTTCTGTGTTCAATATTCTCTAAGAGCTTCAATATATGAACCATGGGACGGGCTCGTCGTGTTCTCAGCTGATTGCGTAACCCTCACCACACCACGCAATCAGCTGACACAGTAACTCGGGAATCCAAACTCTCACCCTAGACTCCTATGTTCCTGCATAGCTGCGGGCTGCGTTCAGTCTTGAAGGCGAACTCGAAAGCACACTTCTGTTTTAGTCTTCTGAGCTGAAGATGGACGCCGCACATGCAACAAGAGTGCTTCATGCGTACGCTGCTAAGGTGTGCGGTTGTGTTTCTTCTCTGTCTTTTGTGCCTCGTATTCACGCTGTGGTACTCGCTTTTCATTGACAGGCTGGCGTCGACGCCAACGCCGTTCATCTCGGAAGTGCTGCCCTTGAGGTCGTGTCCTTATTTGAGACTGCGAAGAATGCACTCCTTCCTCCCATGGATGATGCCGCAGTAGAGGTGCGCCTACTGCTGTTGAGCCGAGTGCGTGCATGGATCAGATGTGCTTCCGTCTGGGCGGCAAAGAATTGACTTTGTGGTTGCGTCTTCATATCCCAGAAACTATTTTGCTATCGAGTGCCACTCTCAGGTGCGTGTCGTCTACACAAGCTCTTGTATTCTTACACATATTGCGTTCCTCGGAGTAATCTTGCCGTTTCACTCTCTCGCAGGCCCCGACGGCGCATGCAGGTTAGCCCGTCCCTCCATGTGATCCTCTTGCAATTTATTCGTGCGTGTCGTAAATGGAATGCTACTTACTCTTCGCTTGCCGTTGCCGTGGTCAGTCTGTCAAAGGCGCTCGATCCCGTCCCTTTCGACATTGCGCAAGACGTGCTGGGCCGCGCGTTTTCATCGCCGGGTGTTGCGTCGTCGCCGCTCGCACTTCGACTCTATCGCTTGAATGAGCTCATGCGCGGCCTCGCGCGCATCACTGGCTTTGACTGGGTTGGAGTGTATCGCGCCGTGGACGGGAAAGACGGCAGGTGCGTGATTGCGCACGCTGTCGGTCTTTGAAAAGCGTGTCGCATTTGTTCCTGTTCGGAACGTCGGAGTTCTTATACGTTTGTCTTGGGTGCATTTAGTGCCCCATATCTCCTGAAGGAGGCATATGTCGGGGCGCCATCCCGAGCAAAGTTTCCGCTTACGAAGGAGTTTGCCGAGTTCAGCAATGTGAGTGTACGCGCCCCTCGCATGTTACAGACCTTGTTTCACAACTGCTGCGTAATTGACCCACTGTATTGTTCAGAATTCGACTGTGGGACTCAGCGGCAAGGCACTGCTCGTGCAGGTGTGTTTGTTAGTCTGCGCCAGTCACGTACGAGGGTCTTCACTTGATTGCGAGTGGAATTTCTGTGTCGCACATCCACCTGTCAATTGTGATAACTCTACGCTGACGGTTCGCCCGTACTTTCTTCCGCAGTCTGTTGGCGACTACGAAGGTCCATATTACGTATGCGACGCGCGTGTGCAAAGCGAGCTCTGTGCGCCCATTTTTTCTGCGGACGGTGCTCGCGTCGCGGGAATTATTGACGCGGAAGCATTCGCGGCCTCGTTCCTCACTCCAGACAGAGTGGCGTGCGTGCTTCTTGCATGTGCGCTGCTGGGCGCATCGGACCTCATGACGCACGTAACGCAATGAACAAGGGGGAATGGCCATGCAACTCCGAGTGAGAAAGTGGCAAAACAATGCTCGAACGCACGTACGACGCTGAAACGGCACTATTGACGTCGTTTGTCAAAGCTTTCATTGAATGTCGCACCATTTCGCAAAAAAAAAAGGAAATGGCACAACGGTATATACAAAGCGAGGAAGAGCACTCGAGAAGGATGCGTCACAGACGCAGAGAGAGAGACCGCTCAGCGGCCAATGTGTGGGAGAACACCGGCATCGTTGGCCAGGCGCCTTGCCCTATGGTACAAAATTGAGAGGGGAAAAAAAATATACACAAGCGAACGCAGCGAGACGCGAATCGAAGCGACGACGACATTCACACATACACATTCTCGTGTTCGCGCGGGCACTTCACGAGAACTCGCGCAGCTGCCGCACTCGGTAACTGGGCGTCGTTGATGACGACACATTCGATCCAGGCAACTCGTGCGCAATCGCCACGGGCTGGCCGACCTTCTCCTGCAACCGGCCCATCGACGCACGGCACGGGTCCACATACAGGCGAATGGAGCGGTGTTCGCGCTCCAACCGACGCATGAGGTCGAGCGGATTAATATCGAGCGACTTTGGAGGGGGCACAGACGACGTCGACAGCGAGCGCGACTTCTTCGTGTACGGAGCGCCAAAATTGTACGTTGAGGACGAAGAGGACGTCTGCGACGGCCCTTGTTGTGCCTTCGGCGACGACGACCCTTGCCGCTGCGCCATTTGCAAGGAGCCCATCGACTCGCTGCGAGTAACGCGCGGCTCTGCGGGGACGGCCATTCGCTGTTGTTGTTGTTGTTGTGTTACTTGGTGCGCGAGGTCCGAGCGAGGAATTTGCCCTTGGCACATTGCTGCGTTCCGTGCGATGTCAGGGCTCTCCAACATTATATGTCGTCCGCAATCTTCCGTTGATAACTTTTGTGGCGAGAGGATGGAAATGGGAACCGTCTTCTCGCGGGCGCTCCCCGTTCTACGAACTGGGGCGTGCGTGGACAGGACGCGAACACGTGCAGACACGCACGTGAAGATGCCTCTCGAATTGGGAGCCAGGGTGGTGGGGGCAATGGAAGGGTCGCTGGCGTTCTATTCGAGCGCGAATCGTGCGCTGCCGCTATTTCAGCAGGGCGTGTGCCGGTGTGTGCCTGTGTGAGCACGCGATGACGGACGCAATAATAAACGGCTGACGCAATACATTGCCCATAGTGAGTGGGACGGAAATAAACCTGGCAGTCATCGCTTTCGACACGGCCGGTGGTTGTTCCCCGGACTTTAATTTGAAGTAATCGGGAAAAATTTGAAAATATTTCGGCGAGTTATCCAATTTAGAGTCCGAATCACTCCGGAGCGCGGACCGACGGACCAATCAGCGCGCAGAAAGTCGGATCACTCGCCGACGAACCAATCGGAAGCATTAGCGAGTCCGCGCTTGTTTCGGACTCACTTGGCTCACGTGAACCACATGACGTCATGGTCTCTGATTGTAACGCGGAGTAACGATCATATCCGCCGAAATCTCGGCAGATTCCACGTGTGCCAGCTGGGGGGGGGGGGGAGTTCGCGCGTTGAAAGCAAGCGAGACGACGCCACCTTCGTTTGCACGCGCGAGGTTAGTGCTCTTCCAGTGCGACCTCCGTAGCTCATTTGTGGGCATGCGCATGCACTGTCAGATTGCGTCCGTGTAGATCTCTTCTCTCGTGAGGCTGTCCCGTCGCTCCACGCAACCCCCTCCCACACATCTTGCGGCGATGGCTCGTTCTACTTGCTAGACTGTTTCAGTCTCTAAGCCTTCCTCCCATCCTTGCCTCTCCCTCCTTTATCTGCCGCAAACGTATAGAAGGGCCGTGGTCGTTAGCCATGGCGCGCAGTGACGAAGAGCGCGATGATGCGCGAGGCCGTCGCAGCGGGGACGAGCGCGACTTTGACCGCGACCGCGACCGAGACCGCGACCGCGAACGGGACAGGGACAGGGACAGGGACAGGGACAGGGATAGAGAGAGGGACTTTCGCGGCGGTCGCTTCCGCAGAGATAGCTTTGAGCGCGACCGCGGGTACTACTACAGGGATCGCAGCCCTCCGCGGCGCGACTGGTGGGTGGATGAATGGTGTTTGTGGCCTTGTTGAGACTCTTATGCTCGCAGTGGTTGGCAAGCATGTGCGACGTGTCTGCGTTTGTGAATGGGTTGTAGATTGTTTTGGCGGGAAATGTGTCTTACCGTTTTCGGCGGGAGACGTCGTCGCCACACACTGTCGTATCTAACGGCCGCACATCACAGGCGCGACGACTACTATCCGGACCGCAACCCCTTCAGCCACCTGCCGTTCGCGGGGTCGCCCTTTCCCGGGATGCTCCCCCCGCCCCTGCGCGAGATGATGCCGTTTCCCCTCCCAATGCCGGGCGGTCCAATGGGCTTTGCCCCGCCAATGCCCCCGCCACCGATGGGCGCGCCGTATCCGCGCAGGGACGAGGGACGGCGAAGGGACGACCGCGACTACAGGGACTACCGCGACAACCGCGACTACCGCAGGCAGGACGCCGACAGGTTTGTGTGTGTGTGTGTGTGTGTGTGTGTGTGATAGAGTGTGTGTGTGCGTGCGTGTATGTGTGTGCGTGTGCGTGTGCGTCTGTGTGTGTGTGTGTGTGTGTGCGTGTGCGTGTGTGTCTGTGTGCGTGCGTTATTTGTCTGTGAGAGTGATTGCGTGGACCGCGAACAGAAGCCGGTCAACCTCTTCCATGTGAGTTGCATCTCGGAGGAAGTCTCAATCGGATCGGCCGTTCGCAGGCAACCGGCGGGCGATGACGTCATGTCCTTCAAGCAGTTCCTGGCGACGCAGCCAGACTCGATTGGCCACGAGGCCGCCGTCGCAAAGTACGAGGAGTACAAGACGAACCGCACGCGACTGGCGCTCGCGGAGTTTTATCGCCTGCACCACGACGACGCGTGGTTCAGGGAGAGGTACGACGTAAAGCTGGCCGCCGAGGGGGAGGCCGAGGCGCGCGAGGAGGCGGCGCGTCGACTGTCGGCGTTTGTGACGGCCGCGAGGGCCGGTTTGCTGGACGGCATTGACTTGGGCAGGGACGATGGGAACACGCTCGCCACCCTGGAAGAAGGTGCGTGTTTGCGCTATGTCGCTCTTTGTTCGTGCCGTCACTCGATAGTGTGGCTGTGTGGATGTTGTGTGAGTCTATTAGCACGCAACTTTTCGCAGATTTCTCCGCCAAGCCTCGGCCGTCTTCTTCCTTTCCACTGTCAATTCGAGTTTATCTGACGCGGCTGTTTATTTGCATTGGTCCGACGCCAATCTCTATCTGCAGTGATCGACTCGGCCGTTCCCGCTGTCGAGGGGGAGCCCGTGCAGGCCATTCCGATCGACGCACGCGACCCGAGCGAGCCGCGCGACAAGAGCGAACCACGTGACAAAAATGAGCCGCGCGACAGGATGAATGACAGTGGCGACGTTTTTGCGGCCGGGGAAGACGTCGACATGGAGCGAAAGGGGCGCTCTGGGAGTTTCGAGGAGGTGTGTGGCGTGCGTAGGGGCCGCATAGGGCTGTTAATCTCCCCTTGACTTCGTTGAGGTGTGCAGGATGAGGAGGTGCACTGTTGTGTTGCGCGCACAGATCTTTGCATGCCCTCTCGCTTCTTCTCTCTTGCTGACTGAATCTGTGTGTAACAGGATGGCGCCATGGACGTTGACCGCGCGAAGGACAACTCCGAGGGCGGGCTCGATTCGAAGGGCGAGCGATCGAAGGCGCGGAAGAGTGCGCCGTACCACCTGTTCTTCAAGACGCTCCAGCCAAACATCACGAAGGCCCAGTTGCGAGAGGTGCGCCGAGTTGTGCGGTGGAGCTGTGCGTCCCTGTGCGGTGCCTGTTGCTTTTGTGTGCGGAAGGGACTGTCGCTGTCGTGTATGCAAGGGTATGCGGAGCGTTCGTGTGCGCGCGTTTTCATCGCTCATCGTGTTGAATGTGCGTCCTTGACGCAGCTGTGCTCGACCGTGCCGCATTTCGTGCGGCTTGCGTTCACGGACCCGGTCCCCCATAAGCGGTTCCACAGGATGGCCTACGCTGTGTATGCGCGCGGCTCTAACGTGTACGACGCCTGCGAGCAGATCAACAACAAGAAGGTATGCGTGCGTGCAGCAGCGAGTGCGTGCGGTGCAAGTCCACGTGCAACACAACCCGTTTGATTGACGTTGGGCTGCGCACTGATCACATGATGCGCAGATCAATGACTTTACGCTGCACGTGGTCGTCGACACGGTCAATCGCACGCGGCCGCGGATTGCGAACGAGTTTCACACGTACAGAATGGACCGCGATGCTGCCTTGGCTGTGGAAGTCACTCGTGCGCTGGATGCGCGTCGCGGACTAGGCACGTCGGACGAAGCGAACCCATTTGTCGCGGCTGTGGCGAGGGGCCTTGAGGACGGCGGGCATGTGTCCGCGAAGGTTGGTTTTCGTCTGTCTCTGCTTGTCCATGACGGCGATGGACACACGTCTGCGATCAATGCTGTGCTGACATCTGTGTCGACCTTCTCCCCCATGCGTCTTTCGTTTGTCGTGCGATGGCCCTTGCATTGTCGCTGAGCGTGTTTATTGGCATTGCGTGTAGGATTTCGACACACTCCTCGCATACCTGCGAGTCGTCCACTGCCACTGCTTCTACTGCGCCGAGATATTCGACAGCCCCGAGGAGCTTAGTCGCTCTTGCCCTCTGCACGTGCGGGCGTCCGCGAGGGAGGGCCACGTGGAGAGCGAGAGTGAGTCATGTCTGCTTGAGCTCCTGTGTGGTCCTTGCCTTGTGTTGGAAGTGGGGCTTGATGCGCTCGGGGATTTACTTTGTGCGTTGGGTAAGACTGTGTGTCTTGGGTGAGAGGCTAAAGTATCTTGCGTTGAAAAACAGGCGCTGTTCGCGAACACGAGACGATGATTCGACGGATTATTGCGGGGCGCCTCACTGAGAAAGAGATGGAGCGATTGGGCTTGAGGGACCCGGATGCGTATCCGCCATGTTCGCGCCTGGCTGTTGGCGCTCGTTTTGCATTTACTCTAGAGCATCACGACATCGCGCTGTTCGCATTGCTAGTTCTGAATTGAGACGGTTCTGCGTTCGATTCTGGCGTTTTCCTTCATTTTTTCTTTTTCTTCTTTTGGTGGTGCGTTGCCTTGACACACTTTTCGCAACAGCGAGACGGCGGCTTTTGTGAAAGAAAACACGGTGCAGGTGGAGGAGGAAAAGTACCGCTGCAACGTCTGCACGAAGATGTTCAAGGGCCCCGAGTTCGTCGAAAAGCACATCCGCAGCCGCCACGAGGACAAGATCGAGGAGGCGCGCGAGAAGGTGACCCACTGCTGCTTGTCTCTTTTTTCCCTTCTGTTAAAACAAACTACTCTTTTCTGTGGTTGTTGAAGTCCATGAATCGACACCTAGTGAGAGACTCTGAGTGATTCTGGTCCTTCTCAGTCTCTGCTTTTTGTATCTGTTGAAGTTGTTGGTTCGATCCTCGTGAGCGACAGTGGGCTGAGACTTCGATTGTTTTTTTCTTTGTCTTCTGCTTATTGCATCGCAGGCGAACATGTTCAACCGTTTCCTTGCGGACCCTCGGCACACTATCGCCCTCAGCGCGCCATCTGGGCGAGAGGCGAAGGCCGTCCCTGCGAACGTGGCCTCGCGGCTGGGCAATTATGCGCCCGCGCCACCCCCGCCACAGCCCGGAGGCAGCCTCCTCCCTCTTCCGGGTGTGTAGCGGCAGTATTGTATGCAGCGCTGACAATCCCTGTGCAATTTTTCGACTGCTTTGCTGTGGTGCTGACTTTCACTGGCCTGTCGCAGTCCCTCCACCGGCGCCGTACTATCCGCCCCCGATGGCCCCGATGGCTCCGGGGATGATGCCGCCGGGATACCCCGTGGACGTACCGATGGGTGCCGACTTTGGCCGGCGCCCCTACCGGAGGGACGAGAGGTGCGTGTGCCCGCGTGCGTTGGTCTGTGGTCACATGTGCTTCTCTGTTCGACTTATAGTCTCTTCGTGGATGCAATCGTTGACTTCGTGTGCCTTGTCTGTTTCCCATAACACCATGCGCTTGCACTATACTCAACGTGCGTCGTGCGCAGGTTTGACCGCCCACCACGCGGCTACGTCGACCTCGACAATCCCGCCGCCGGTGCCAACGCCATGATGGGGCGCAACCTCGTCAACTACGGCGATTTGTAACGCGTGTTTCAATTAAAGCGCGCGCTGGAGTTATGCTGGGCATCTGAATGGTCACTGTACTCGTTCTCGACATCGATGGCGGCACCGTGTGTGAGCACATTCGTCGCATCGTTCCACTGCGCGTGCGTGCATGAAGACGTTGTATTATCCTATTCAGAGAGCTCAATATCATTGGTCACTGGGTTATTGCAGTGGCCATGCAGTACGCGCGTTGATGCAACGGAAAATCGATCACGCAGAGGCGAGCGCAAAATTACGCGCGAGAAGAAGTGAAAGAGAGAGGCAACAGCGCAAAAGCGGTCAACGCTATGCGCGCGTCCGAGACACATACAACGCAAGGAGCCGAGGGGCTTAGCTCATGTCCATTTCCACTGACGACATGGTGCCGAGCTCGGCCGCTGCGAAGGGAGGATACGGCCACGTCAGAGAGCAATTCACCGAAGGAAGAGGCCAATCATCGTGCCGCAATGGCGGTCGTTAGGGTTGACGAGGCACACACCTTTCCTGTCGTGAAATTCCACCATCTCGCGGTATATGAGCTCTGCGGCAACAAAAGACGCGCACAGTCCGTCACACATTCTGGCATAACAAGGCCGCAAGAGCACGCGTGACGGGATGGGCTCGAATGGGGCGACAGAGCGCGCGCAGACTTACCCTTCAGCATTGGCGTCGGCAAATTCTCCTCGTCATAGTCGAATGTGAGAGGCGCCTCCGCAGAGGGCTGTGGCAAAGGGAGGGAGGAAAAAAAGAAGAGATTCAGCAACATGTACGCTGCAAATTGCTAACGGTCTATCTGGGATGCGGACACATTTCCCGAAGCTCAAGAGCACCGCCTTTGACCGGTCCACAATCGCAAGTGGCAAAACCGAAACACACACGACAACCCATAGCCACAGACTGTTGTGCCGCACATAACAGCAGTGTTGCGCCCAATCGCAACGAAGCGCGGCCCACCTCGTCCTCCGGGTCGTAGTACTGCTGCAGGTACGGGTGCGCGAGCGCCTGCTCCACCGTGATGCGGTTGTCCGGATTGAAGGTGAGCATCTTGTCGAGAAGGTCCAGCGCTGTGGTTGTGGGGATGCACGAGCGCGTCGCAGGGGAGGGGAAGGGTCACGCAGAGGAAGTGGAGGTTAGCCGAGAGTAGTGCGCAACACAAGGCATGGGAACACGCGCGGGTGACTGGAGAAACATCCCAGATATCAACTCGGATGCAAATGAAAGCATCGCAAAAATTTCGCACGCACCGAGCTCGTTTGCGTTGGGGAAGATCGACTGCCACGGGACGCGCTTCTTGTACGGGAGCGACTGAATGTACGCGCGCGCCTTATCGTTGCCGATACAGACGAGGTCCTCGCTGGTCGGAGTGCCAATAATGTTGAAGATGAGGTTCAGCTGGTTCAAATCTGCGCACACGCCACAAGCGATCGCAGTCAAGGACGCAAGAGGGGCCATATGATGGCGCAGTGGAAACATTTCTGACCCACAACACCAGTGCAGTGTGTGCGTGTGTTTGTGTGTGTGTGTGTTGTGGGGGGGGGGGGGGGGGGGGGGGAGAGAGACAAACAAAAACGCACGGGGTAACATAGTAACATCCCCAGGATGGCGGATACAGTGCTTGCCCGGGAAGAGCGGCCTGTTGCCGAGCATTTCGGCAAAGATGCAACCAACGGACCACACGTCGACTGCAGGGGGGTCAAGGGCAATACGAAGGGGAAAACCGCAACACTGCTACGCCAGATACATGGAATGTGCGAGTAGGACATCCGCGCAGCAATCCGCACGTCACGTACACGCGACACAGCACTGGGATAGACACGAACAACTGCATGACAACAGCGCTGCACAAACATTCAACTCCTCCTCGACCGCATGGAGAGCACTAGACGGAAGACGCGCGCATTCGCTGCAGAACAGCGGCGGATACTGGCCTTGGTGTATGCCTTGCTGTTGAGCATGATCTCCGGCGCACGGTACCACCGCGTGGCCACGTACTCGGTCATCAGCCCAGCGTTGTTCACGCCGGGGTCCGCCACGCGCGCAAGCCCAAAGTCGCAGATCTGGGTACGCGGCACAGATCAGCGCAACGAAGGGGAAGATTTTGTGGACGAGATATGCAAGAGGCGCGAGTAGCACTCCATCACGCACACAAAGAGCGACGGACGACAGATGATGGTCGCTCACTGGACACGCTCACTAGCCAGGCAATGGGTTGCACTGTCTCTCTATCACGTGCGCGACAAAGCGCGATCGCAGCGCACGGCAACCGCACAAGCGCGCACCCACCTTGAGGTCGCAGTTTGTGTTGAGGAGGAGGTTGCTTGGCTTGAGGTCGCGGTGGAGCACGTTGGCCGAGTGGATGTACTTCATGCCGCGGAGTATCTGGTACACAAAGTAGCACGTGTGGTCGTTGCTGAGCGACTGCGTCTTGAGCAGCTTGTAGAGGTCCGTCTCCATCAGCTCCTGCACAATGTAGCTGGGGTTGCGTGCGAGCGTGCGCGTGTCAAGGAGAAACAGGGCAGACGGGAAGAGTGCGCGCTTGCTCCACACGCACACGGCGCAGACGTTCCAACCGCGACATTCGCAGCCACTGAACACGCGGCGATGGCATGAGAGTGACAATGCGCAGCCGACAAGCGCCATGCGGATACACATCCTTGCACTCCTCGAGGGACGGCGGTTTGATGAAGTCGAGAATCGCAATAATCTGACGCACAAGCAAGCGTGAGAGCGACGCCCAGCAGGCACTCAACACACACACACACACACACATACACCACACACACACACACACACACACACACACACACACACACACACACACACGGCAAAACACACAGTCGCGTACAACCCCACAGGAACACGGCACGTCACAAAACCACTGCAACGCACATTTTCGTGGTTGAAGCGCGTGAGGAGCTTGATCTCGCGGAGGGTGCGCTGGCAGTATGTCTGGTGCTCGAAGGGGCTAATCTTCTTAATGGCCACGCGCCTATTGAACACGTTGTCGTGGGCAGAGCTGCGTGCGCACGCGAAGGAATAATAAGCAACACTATTGCTTTAGACAAACAGTAAGCGTTACCCACGAGAGTCCAAAGCACCACAACGCCATGCACACGTATGAATCTTGCTCATGTGCGCGAATACGAGCACGCGTGCGCAGAGAGAAAAGAACAAGGAGAGAGAACGAGTGCAGACGGGGACACTCACACGACCATGCCGTAAGCACCCTCGCCAATATACTGGAGGTCAATATAGCGACCGGCCGTGTCAAACGCCTGCCCGTGCACAATCTCCGTCATTCTCCCCTCGCACAGCGGCGCACGCGGCGCCGGGCGATCTGTCGTGTCCGCACAAGCGCAGAGATGGCGCTGTTTGTTCGTTCGTTCGCAACCGTTGGCGATTGGCGTGTGCAGCGAATCCAAAACCCGCAAAACACGCCGCCTCCTCGCGAACGGGTTGAGATCGGCGACAGCGCAGCGTCGTGCACGCACGTATTCCCACGACAGTACCCTCGTGCGCAGCTAAGAGGGAAGCGCGCACGTTATTACGAGAGGGGTGTTGACACGGCGGTCGCAGAACATGGACTGTGGCTTGTGTGACAGGGGGTGGCTCACCCGTGCCCCCTGATTTGAAATCGGGTGATTCTGTGTGAAAAATGCGGAAAGCCCAATTCAATTCGCACACCGCAAACCACCCATTGTGTGCTGCCGGAGTGAAACAGGCGCTGAGATCTGGCCGCTGTCGGAAGCACAACGTCATTCCCCTTCCCTCGTCCCTCTCCGCACAACCCCCTCACAGTGGCATGGGCGTGAGCACACGAAGCTACCGCAATATAGCAGTAGACGCGCTCTGAGGAGGGCAACATTTTATGCACTATTCAGTTACGCGCGCAACCGAGGGAGCGTTTCCGTTACAGCTCGAGCACAATCTTGCCCATCGTCTTTCCCGACTCGATATCGTTGTGCGCCTGGCGAAGGTTCTCGAGGTTGAAGCTGTACTTCTTGCGCATCGTCCCCTTCAGCGTGCCCGCGTCGATGTGCTGCGCCACAGACGCGAGAATCTCGCCCTGGCGCTCGAGTTCCTGGCCAGAGATAGGACGCGCAAACATGAACTCCCAATGGAGCGTGAGCCGCTTGAACTGCAGGAGGCTCGCGTCGATCGGCTTGAGTCCCTCGCCGTCGATGCACGCAATCTTGCCCGAGCAGTTGCAGATCCCGCACGCCTGCGCGTAGTACTCCTGCAGCGACGCCGTGATGTACACGTAGTCGACCCCCGAGAGGCCAATCGCCTTGAGGCCGTCGGCGAGCGGCTCTGCGTGTGAGATGACGTCGTCCGCGCCCATCTCCTTGCAAAAGGCAATGCTCTCAGGGCGCGACGCCGTCGCAATCACGCGGAGGCCAAGCACGCGCTTCGCAATCTGAATCGCGATGCTGCCCACACCGCCGGCGCCCGCAATAATGAGGACGGTCTTGGGCTTCGACGACGCGCCGGAGGCCACGGGGATCCCGAAGCCGTCCACGAGCGCCTCCCACGCGGTGAGCGCGACGAGCGGCAGCGCAGCGGCCTCTGCGTGCGAGAGCGACTTGGGCTTCTTTGCCGCAATTCGCTCGTCCACGAGGGTGTACTCTGCGTTGGTGCCGGGACGGAAGAGGTTGCCCGCAAAGTACACCTCGTCGCCGACGGCAAACCCGGTCACGCCGGAGCCCACCGCCGTGACGACGCCCGATGCGTCCCATCCAATGATGAGAGGGGTGTCGAAGGGCTTGGAGGCGTCGAACGGCTGACCGAAGTTCTGGCGGCGCTTGCGGTCGACGGGGTTGACGGACACGGCGGCGACCTTGACGAGGAGGTCGCGCTCCCCCGGCGTGGGGATGGGGAGCGTGAAGTTGTCGAGGACGTCGACATCGCCGTAGTTGCGCATGGCCACCGCGCGCATCGTCATTTTCGCTGGTGTTTTTTCTTTCACAACGTGTGTGTCTGGGGGAAAGTGGTAGTGGAAGCGTGCGATTGTTTTGCGTGTTTTGTGCCTCGTGTCGAAATGCGCACGCCAGTGAGCGTAGTGTCAACCCACGCAAAATCCGATTGTTACTCCGTCCAGGTGACCTCTGAGCCACGAGAGACTCAAAGGTTGTCTTCCATTTTTCTTTTTCTGTTCAAAGCGTCGTGTGCGTGTGTTTTTGTCTGCGCAATTTCCGCGAGGTTGTTGATGTCTTCCTCAGTTCGCCGCACATTGGCATGGCCGAGTGTGGCCAGCACACGGCGGTGGCTGGCTCAGTCGGCGAGGCGGCGTGAGACGCGCAAATCGCTGAAGAAACTGAGCATGTGGCCAGTGGTCGGTGTGCGTGTAAGGCTGCAAGCACGGAATGGAAAATGATGCCGAGCGCAGTATGAGTACAAGAATAACATCCACAGCTTTCCCACAGTCCTCGTTATCTGATTTGGCCGGCGGCGGCCAGTTTGTGCCGCATCCAATTTGCAATCACGTCGTTTAATTCAGGACATTCGCAGTGGAAGCTTGACGAAAGAGTGCATTATAACTGACGCAGCTTTGCACTCGGTCCGCGTTGTGCTGGATTTCACCTTCAATGCATCAATCACTGCCGCTGAACGAACTGAATTCGACTGACCACTACTGAAGCTGACGGAGACAGGACAGACAGAGGCATTGACACGTTGATTAGGACCACAGCTCACGCCAATGCCTTAGTCCAACACACCCCTTGTGAGTACTCATGTGGCAGAGAATGGCGAGAGAGCAGCGCGAATGCCCCCTTGCGCTGCTGTTTAGATGCCGCTTTCTATTGTCCTTGCCACCGAAGTGTTGCACTTGGGGTGCGCGCACAGCTGCGATTGGTCGGCGGTTACCGCGGCAGGCCAATCGGCGCACACGCCCTCCATCACATGTGCCCACTGGCTCAACCACACACTCCCACTCTCATCGCGCTTTCCTTTGCTTCTTCCAAAAAGGCACAACAGCAGCGTCAACAGAGCAGAGAGTGGAGGCCGTTTGTCGTCGTCCATTGCGAATGGCTGCGCGCGTGTGCCTTGCGGTCGCTGCGGCCGCAGTGCTCTTCGGCGCGGCTTTTGCGCTTCCCGCGCGCGCCAAGACGTCCGTCACTGCGACCGTCTATTACGATGCCGCGACGGGGGGCATGTCCCTCACGCGTGACACGTACGATACGGAGCGTGGCGTGGCGGTGGCCACATTCGAGGACGGCACGGAGACGACCGGCTGGGGCGTCCTGCGCGTGCGCACGCTCGGTGGCTTTGACGACGCCGTGCAGATGCGCGCGGCGGGATATGCGGAGGGCGCGCTGACGGCGGAGCTCATCTACGAGCACTACACGAACATGTGGTCGGTCTTCTTTTCGAATAAGTCGGACGAGACGCCCGTGCGCGGGTTTTTTGAGCGCCAGCAGCAGTGGACGCGCGAGCAGCTCGCCCGCAACGCGCGCGACCCCTTCTGGCAGCACGTGGGCCTCATCACGGCGCAGTTTGACGGTGCGCGCGTGTGCGATCTGTGCTTTGCGGGACTGCTTGGTGCATCTCTGCGTTGCGTGCCTCGTTTGCCCTCTCTGCCACCACTCATACATTTTGCGCACACAGGCCTCGTGGCTGGCTATTCGGCGCACCACGCCGAGGGGCAGGTGGGTTTGGAGTGGTTTCCGTTGTGCGTGCAGAGGCTGCAGTTGTGCGTGCGTGCACTCTGTCGGCATGCAAGTGGTTGTTGTTGCGCCGGTCGCTTGGCTCACACATGGCCCGCAGGACCTCGATGTCTTTGCGTTCCTCGTGCTGAACGGCGTCGGCGATCTCCTCGATCTTCAGACGGCGCTGAACCCTTCGGCGGATCCCTTCCCTCCGAACATGCCCAAGGAAGAGCTGCGCCGCAAGGTGCGCGGTGATGGCGCCTTCGCAGTTAGATGGCTCTGTTCGCAATGTTCCTCTGTCACGTGCGTGTGCTGACGGCAGTGCGGTTGTCCCAGCTTGCGATGAGCGGCCACTGCTCTGCGTTTGTGAAGGTGACCGCGGGCTTTGAGGACCTCCTCATGGCGCACTCGAGGTAGGCCAAAGTGCGATTGCGACTGTGTGTGGTGCGGCCCTTTGAGTAGGACTGCGTGTGAAAATGCTAAGTGCGACTGCGAGGGGCGTGTCGTGTCTGCCCATCGTGTTTGTCTTGGTTTGAATTTGCGCGAGTCAGACGCAACTTGGCCGTTGTCTCACGTGCGGTTCCAACACAGCTGGTTCGTGTACGCCGCCATGCTCCGCATCTACAAGCACTACAACTTTGCCCTCGCGAACCCGACCACCGGTGCGTGCCACTGTGTTTGTGAAGTGCGCGCGAGTGTCAGAAGGACATTTGAACTCGCCACTGTCCACATGCCCTTCCCCTGACGCTGTCTTTATTGCCAGGCGCGCACAAGGTGTCGTTCTCGTCGTACCCGGGCTTCCTCGAGTCCCTCGATGACTTCTAC
Organism: Pigoraptor vietnamica; assembly: GCA_943704525.1. Lineage (NCBI taxonomy): Eukaryota > Filasterea > Ministeriida > Capsasporidae > Pigoraptor > Pigoraptor vietnamica. Next base: position 25,354 of record CALSCQ010000698.1, read on the forward strand.
ATCATGGACAGGTGCGCTTCGTTCCCTTCTTCCCCCCTCTGCCGTTGCCGCTCTCTGCATGTCTCTTACAGAGTCGATGGACAACCGACCGCGATTTATTCTGATCCGACACGTGTTTCACTCACACCTGCGACATGTGGCTCCAACAATTACCATCTCCTCTGCCGCAAGCATCTTGGCTAATCATCCCTCCCTTGTTTCATCGCACACAGTGGCCTCGTGATGCTGCAGACGACGAACAACATTATCAACACGACGCTGTACAAGCAGGTCGTCCCCGAGTCCCTCTTTGCGTGGCAGCGCGTCCGCGTCGCGTGCCAGATGGCGCGCACGGGACGCGAGTGGGCCGACGCCGTCGCCCGCCACAATTCGGGTGCGTTGCCGTTTCATGCTTATTGTGTTGAGCGAGTTCTTCTGCCGTTGGCTGACTGTGCGTTTCGCCCCTCTCTCGATAGGCACCTACAACAACCAGTACATGGTGCGTGTCACTCGGAACACTCTGCTTCTTAGTCTCTCCTCAGCCCTCAATACTCTCCCCTGTGTCCGTGCATCCGCCACCGACGCCGCCCTAACCCAAATCCATCTCGTGCGCAGGTAATTGACATGTCCAAGTTCCACAAGGGCGAGTCGCTGGACGACGGCGCGCTCGTGGTCGTCGAGCAGATCCCCGGTCGTGTGACATCGCGCGACTGCACGCCCATTCTGCGCGCGGGCTACTGGTCGTCCTTCAACGTGCCGTTCTTCGAGGACATCTACGAGATCAGCGGATACCCCGCGCTCGGTGCGTGTGTACGCGTGCGCGCACGTGACTGCGCCTGTGCGTGCGTCTGTGAACGCTCCTATTGCCTGCCTCCGTTGAAAACGATGTTGACGCCATTTGTCGCAGTGCACGACCACGGCGCCGACTACTCGCACGACCTCGCGCCGCGTGCGAAGATATTCCGCCGCGATGAGGCCAAGGTGAGCACCACCACTGAATGCCATGCCCCATCTCATCTCCGACACGCCCACCATCGAATGGTACAGCGTGTGCGGGTGTGTGGTAGCGCTCACCCGTTTGCTCCGTGCAGGTGACGGACCTTGACTCACTCAAGTACATCATGCGCTTCAATGGTGGGCTCTCTTTCACATTCACAGCGTCCGATGTCACGTGCTCTGTTTATGCGACTCGCTGCACATCCACAGCGTCCGATGTCACGTGCCTTTCATGCGACTGACGTCCGCCCTCTTGTGCTCCGCAGAGTACAAGACGGACCCTTACAGCGAGGGCCATGCGACCGACTCGATTTGCGCACGCGGGGACCTCGAGAGCCTCCCGGGACCGTACGGCTGCTATGACACAAAGGTGGTCCTCCCTTCTCAGCGCGTTCTGTTGTGTTGTGTTGAGGGATGTTTGCGCTAAAAGGGCCCCGCGCGCAGGTCACGTCGTACGCACTTGCGCAGAACCTCGTCAGTCATGCCGTCAACGGGCCCACGGCGCAGGTTCGTCTTTTGCCTCAGCGTGTGTGTGTGCATCTGTGCCATTGCCAGGCCTCACTGACGCCACTCCCTGTGCAGGAGCTTCCGCCGTTCTCGTGGGCACAGTTCAACATGACGCAGCCGCTTGGGCAGCCGACTGTGTTTGACTTTGGCTTCGAGGTGATGGACCCCGCGTGGGACCAGTACTGAACGCGGCCGCGCGCCGCTAGGCTTGAATGAAGGCGACAAAGCAACTCTAGACGCGCGTGTATGGGATGGCCACAACGCAACAGCAAGAGTCACTTGTGCAAACAGATTAGATTCAAGCGACAGCCGCACGCACACGCGCACGCGAAACAGCAAATATCAGACGCGCAAACGCAATGGCAACACGCGACGCAACGCTTTTGCAGCGGACAAGACAGACACAGATCCCTATCGTGGCGGTCGCCGGGAGACCTCGTCACGTGGCGGGGTGGTATTTACCAGTGCTGTGGAGGCACGCTCGATGGCGTGGTAGCGCGGAATGGCCGCCTCGTAGTCACGCTGGCGCGCCTCTCTGTCTCGGAAAACCTGCAGAAGCCGCCAATGGTGAGACATGGGATAAAGAAGAGGGGCACACATGCGCAGGTGAAGAAACCGACTCAGCCCGCGTAATCACAAGGGGAGGACCACGCAACGTACAGCACAGCACAGGCAAGTGGAGGTAAACACAGAGAGCGAAAAGAAGCGCAAACAGACCACAAAGGAGGTAGAGGCACCACACATGCGGGAAGGAAATGGATACGAGAAGCCGGCCGCACAGCACATCACACACACACACACACACACGCGCGCGCGCGCGCACGGCACGCAGCGAACTAACAATCGAAATTACGGCTTCGACAGCGGCACGCACGCACCTTGTCTGGCGGCGGGCAGATGCCGCCCGAGTGCCTGTACGCGATCGTGTCCGAGTGGCCGGGTTGGGGTCGGTAGGTGCGAATCACGGGCCGCGGGGGCTCGTCAACCGTCTCCCGCACAAAGTCAGCGCGCGACGCATCCGCAGCCGCATAGTGTCCTGAGAGAGTACAAGGCGAGAAATCGTATTAGCATCCATCATGGACGTGTTCATCGACTTCCCAGAGAACGGGAGAGAGAAACTAAGCTGAGCGCGGTCACGTGCAATGCAAGCGCCCCAGTGCGATGGAGTGGGCAATAACAGCGGCAATAGAGCGCCATTCAAAGTCACTGCCCTCCCCCTCCCCCCTCCTCCCCTTCTCCTTCCCCTCCCCACACAGCGACCCACTTCGTTCCTGCTGCTGCCCTGCGTCAAATACGAGCGTCGACCCCATAGTGCTTGTCCGCGCCACCGGCGGCGCCGTCCCACGGCCCCGGTGCTCGCGCGCGCCCTCATCCCCCCTCGGCTCAAACGCCATTGTCCTGTCAAAGTGCGACTGGTGACCGTCAGGTCGCTCGATCGGCCCGCGCGTCCCCGGCCGCACGGTGCTCGCACCGCCGCTGCCCGCGGGATCGCTGCCAATCCAGAACGACGACTGGCACTCCCTCCCAGACACGCCCGGTATCACCCGCGTGCGACCACCGTGCGGCACCTGCGGATCAGGCGCCGAGGAGCCTCTTGAGTGCGACCACGTGCCCGCGCGCGTCACAGCGTTCTGGCCGGGGTCGGCTCTCAATCGCCCGTCGGGTGCGGGCGTCCCCGGGCCAAGGTACCTGTGTTTCACTAGCTCGTTCGAGTAGGACGAGATGCCCGCACTCGCAGACGGAGGCGCTGCAGAGGAGACAGACGCCTGGCGGACGCGTGCAGGCGCATCCGCGTGGCCTGTCACGAGAAGCACCGATGAGAACCGCATGACACATTGCAAACACACACACGCTGCGTCGTCGCACGCTCACCGCCAAGCAAGAAGTCCGCGCTCGTGGCGTGGAGGTTTCTTGGACCCCCGGGCGTGCTCGCGCGCCCTCGGCCGGCCATCACTCACCGGCCGCTGCCCAGTCGCGCTCAGCGGACGGGCATGATTTGACTTGCGGGCACGCGCGCCGCCGTCACAGTCAGGGTACGTTGAGCGCCCACGCAGCCCACAAGGCCGAAAATCAGCCCCAATTACACGCGATTATCGGGTGCCGCTCCTATTCCTTCTTCCGCCGTGCGACAGGTGAAGACGCAGACGCCCTCTTTTCTGCGGATGCGATGAACACAAAACGAGTGGCACACACAGCTGGCGCCAATTCAAATTGCACAAACCGCCTTTGCCGCACCCCACACTCGGATTGCTCAGCCGGCAAATTTATTTGAAAACGTTCCGGAAATTCACCAAAAATGTGAGCAAATTTCCGATTCGCCGAACGTGTCACGTGACAAACGGATTTCAACGCGAAAAACAGTTGCGCCCATCTGACGAGATTAAGAATTCTTAGAGTCGAGTTTGTAGGTGAGTGCTTCGGAATTCTGAGCACGCAAACTCAAAGGGAGGGTGAAAGATAGTGTAGATTAGATGCGTTTTTTTTTTCGGCGGCTGAGGCGACCGCGCCAGTGTTGGCAGAGGGGATTATGGGTGGGAGTGAAGTCGTTTTCAACACGAAGAGGTTGGAGGGGTTGAAATGCTACTGATGAAAGTCACTCCGCGTGGAATGATCGCAAGTGTTTGCGGCTTGAGTGGCTTTTGTGTCGTCGCCGCTGCATTTCTCGAATGATAAAGGCAGTTGTTCGACAGAAAAATGGCGTTTGTTTTAGACCTCCGCCAAGTCAAGACCATGGACGACTTCTACGACGAAGTGCAGCGCGTGCTTGGTTCTGGGCGAAGTCTGGACGCACTTAGGGACCTCCTGCGCGGCGGCTTTGGGGCGCAAGCGTTCGAGTGCGACGCCATCGAAGTGACGGTGCTCGGCTCCGCGCACGCGTCCCGTGTGCTGGGCCAGTGGAGCGCGATAGTGGAGATACTGCGCGGGGCGAGCAGTGTGGAGCTTGTGCTCAAATAAGAACGCCGTTTGTTCAATGTGTCACACACGCCGGCACTGCGGTTTTGGCGAGTCCTGATGATAACATGGCGCCCGAGTCTGGACGGATTGCTATGGAAATAGTCTTGTAAAAGGGGACACGTGCGAATTGCAAGAGCGCGCAAAAAACGCTCCCATCGCAGTGTAGTTCCTTTCCCCCGCGTGCGGTCTCAGTCGCGCCTGACTCCCTCCTCGCTTTCCCTGCAATTATCGGCGCATGCTGTCTTCTTCGCACAATCGGACTTCGTTACGCACTTTGGTTCGGCGCGGAGCAGAAGGGCTGTTCCCCTTGGTGCGGCAACTGCCGTCTCACTGCGTACTCTGCCGTCGTGACATCCACGAGTGCGCAGACACCTGTTGCGAGTTGCGTGGTGTCTGCGTCGCCTTTCGAGGCAATACGCACTTCTCTACAGTCTCTGGGCGGATCACTCGCTTGTGAACGATGGCGCAGGCGGACGCAAAGCCGCGGCACATCCTCGTGCTCTACACAGGCGGCACAATAGGTGGGCGCTCGGTTTGGCCATGCGCATGCACCGTGTGGGTGTTTTCGCTCAAGTCGCCTTGCCGCAGGAATGAAGCCCAGCGAGCGCGGGTATGTCCCCGCGCAGAACTATCTCGGCACCTACCTCTACGAAAACTCGCAGGTGGGCCGGGCGAAGGCATTCGCATTCGCAGCGCAATCACATTTCCATTGTCCTCTTGCTGACGCCATGGCAACAACACAGTTCCACGACAAGACATACGCCTTCCAACCGGCGGACCTGGAGCGCAGCAATCCGCCGTCCCCGCGCGGCCCAAGCGGCGAGGAACTCCCTCGGCTCACGAAGCGAAAGGGCGGCGGCAGTAACGGCGGCAGTCCGACGCTCGCGCGCGCGGCAGAGAAGCGCCCCGCGGCCACCGGCGACGGGGACACCAAACAAAAGGCCCTCCGAAAGGGAGAGTCGCTGCCGCAGATCGCGCAGACTGCTGCGGGTGCGTCGTCGTCAGGGTCCCAGGGTCCGAAGGCTGCGTCGGGTGCGGACGTACGCCGGGTGGCAGCGCGGGAAGAAGGCCCTGCGATGAGGACGTTTGCGTGCCCCATGTCGCGTTTCGGCAAGCGCGTCCTCTACGACCTCAAGGAGTTCCCGCAGCTGCTGGGTGCGTGCGCTGGTGGAGGCTGGGTGGTGTTTGGGTCTCGCTGTCTGACAGCCTTTGTGCAGACTCATCCAACATGAACATGGAGGACTGGGTGCGCATTGCGACGGAACTCGCGCAGAACTACGACGCATACGACGGTGGGCATTATTTGCTCTTTTGTTGCCTATCAGTGTGGTGTGTGCGTGTGCGGGCGTGCGTGCGTGCCTGAGTGCGTTCCCTCCACTCACGCTCTTTGGCGCAGGGTTCGTCGTCCTTCACGGCACCGACACGATGGCGTACACGGCGTCGGCGCTGTCGTTTGTCTTTGAGAACCTTGCGAAGACCATTGTGCTCACGGGGTCGCAAGTGCCCCTCACGCAGCCACAGAGCGACGGCATCGACAACTTCCTCGGCGCGCTGTGCATTGCGGGCCACTTTGACCTTCCCGAAGTACGTGTGACGGCGATAGTGGGACGAAGGACTCTTGTGCATTCACCGGACATGCACGCACGCACGCACATCCGCAACACACTCACGCACAATCGTCGGGATAGCGCTCATCGTATCTGGCGCAGGTGTGTCTCTATTTCCACAACCGGCTGTTTCGCGGCAACCGCACCAAGAAGATCGATGCGTCGTCGCTGGATGCGTTTGGCAGCGGCAGTTTTCCTCCGCTCGCGACCGTTGGCATCGACATTGACGTCAATTGGGACATTGGTGCGTGCCTCTGCGCGTTCGACGAAAGCAGGCCTTGTGCGAATTGCCCACTCCACCCACTCGCATCCCCCCCTCGGTCGCTTGATGACTCGCCGTGCGCGCCCTGTGCGAATAGTCCCCTCTCCGGGCCGCTCTCTCACACCCTCAAACCCCACAGTGCGCACGCCCGGGCAGCCCGGCCGCATGACGACCCACATGGACTTTGACGGCAACATCGGAGCGCTGCTCATCTTCCCGGGCATCACCACGGAGACGGTGCGGAACTTTCTCCGCCCGCCGATGCGCGGCGTCGTCCTTCTGACGTACGGCGCGGGCAATGCGCCCAATCGCAACAAGGAGCTCCTCGAGGCCCTCAAGCAGGCGTCGGCGTCCGGCATCGTCCTCGTCAACTGCACGCAGTGCCCACGCGGCATGGTCGAGGTGGAGTTTCTCGGCTGCGAGGACGCGTGCGTGTGTGCCCTTGTCGTGTTGTTGACACTTGCGTGCCCACGCAGGGCCACTACGCGACCGGGCGAGCGCTGTACGACTGCGGCGTTGTCCCTGGCTACGACATGACGATTGAGGCTGCGCTGGCCAAGATGAGCTACCTGCTGGGTCGCTACGGCGCCGACCCCGACTGCCCACGCATTGTGCGGCGGCTGATGTCTGAGAGCCTCAGGTGCGTGTCATGTGCGCAGCGAGCGAGTGGGTCACGGTGCTCATGTCCCTGGCTGAGATGGAATGTGTGCAGGGGTGAACTGCGGGCGCCGGAGAGCGAGCGGCGCTTTTCGTTTCGCGACAAGCACTTTGTGTCGAAAGTTGCCAATGCCCTGGCGGAAAGCTTCCGCAACACCAACGCGAACGATTCGACCATCCGAAAGGTGGAGGCGGCCCTTGCGCCCGTGCTTGCATGCTCGGCGGCGTCGTTCGGCGACGTGAAGGAGCTCGAAAATTTGCACCGCGGGGGCGTGGACCTCAACGCGGGCGACTACGACGGGCGGACGGCCATGATGCTCGCGGCGTGCGGGGGCCACGTCGACTGCGTGTCGTATCTCATCGACATTGGGTGCGACTGCAACGCGCAGGACCGTTGGGGCGGCACGGCCCTCAGCGACGCACTCCGGCACGGATTCGACGCCGTTGCGCAGGTGTGTGGTTGCATTGTGTTGGGCTGGAAGACAAGGGCTTGTTGCTTACGCGTCGTCTGGCGCAGGTCTTGCGCGAGAGGGGTGCGCGCCTCGTGCCCGGCGATGATCTCACCGATCGCCTCTGCAACATGGCCGCCAAAGGGGACGCCGTCGGGATGGAAAAGTGCGTGTGTCACCGAATTTTCCTGTTGTTCGGGACGGTTTCATTGACCGATCACCTGCTTTCCCTTGCCATTAGGCTGCTGGCGAACGGCGCGAATGCAAACAGCTTTGCACACGACCGACGGAGTCCGCTGCATCTGAGCGCGGCCGAGGGGCACACCGAGTGCGTTCGTGTGCTGCTTCGGCACGGCGCGAATCCCCTTGCGCGCGACCGCTGGGGCGTGACACCGCTGGAGGAGGCGAAAGCGGCCGGTCATGCGGAGGTTGCGCGGGTGTTGAAGAAGGCCGCGAGCAGCATGACACAGGCGGAACGACCAAAGGAATAAAGAGGTCACTGTGTCCACGTGCGTGGAGCGGCTCCACTTTAAATTTGGGCGGCAGCCAATCAGCGACGAGCGCGGCCAAATTCAAACCGAAGTTCACGTGTGCGCGGTGACTCCCTCGCACTCGGCCCAGCCAGTCGCCTCTCTGGATTGCGAATTTTGAAAAACGAACGCCGCGTCGCAAGTTTATAATTGTCGACCAAAACGTCCCAACCAAAAGGGCGAAGCTCGCTGCGAACGGCCGCACGAGAAAATGGCGCGCGAGATGGAAGTCGTCGCTGGCACCGACTTCCACTTTGTGGGGACGATCGACAAAAACCTCCTCTGCCCCATTTGCGCCGACCCGCTCACAGATCCCGTCGAGGTGTGTACGCAGCCAATTGCATGCGCATCCCCGCGTTGACCTCCGGTTGAATGCTGTTGCAACTCTCAGACGGCGTGCGGGCACACGTACTGCCTGCTGTGCATCTGCGAGTGGCTGCGGCGCAACGCCACGTGCTGCCTGGACAAGGCCCCGCTGCGGCCGGACGACCTCCGTCCCGTGAACAAGATCATCACGAGCCAACTGAACGAGCTGCCCGTCGCCTGCGCGCGGTGCGACGGCAAGTACCAGTGGCAGCAGATCCGCGACCACGTGCGCGTGCACTGCCCCCACACGCCCATCCACTGCGCCCAGCCGGGATGCACGCAGGCACACCCCCGCAGCGCAATCGAAGAGCACCAGGCGCAGTGCCCCCACCGTGTTATTGTGCACGCGTGTGGCGCGTCCGTGAGCCTCATGGACATGGAGGTGGGGACCGATAGGGGCCCTGGAGCTGTCGGTTGCACTGAGCCGATCGTAGACACGACTCCCACTAGAATGAGAAGAGATAGAGAGAGAGAGAGAGCGTGTGTGTTTGTGTGTGTGAAGAGGCGGGGGGGGGGGGAGTGGACGAGGAAGGAGCGCACGGCCACTGTCGATGTGCCATGCGCGCCTTATGTTGATTTGCGCCGTCACCCTGCAGGACCACTGCCGCAGGTTGTGTCCGGACGCCGACATGGACTGCCCGCACGCCTCGTTCGGTTGCGAGTGGCAGGGCCTTCGGCGCACCCTGCCCTCCCACCTCGTCGAGTGCCGCTTTGAGAGCGTCAAGGACGTGTTGCAGTCCCAGCAGAACCTCATAGAGCGACTGCAGGGTGGCGCGCCGCTCGGCGCAGTCCCGTCCGCGCGCGACGCCGCCCCCGGCGCGATTGACCGCCGGCGTTCTGCGCCCGCGTTTGCGTTTGTGAAGGGCGGGGATGGCAAGACGGACGAGTCGAACAAGGAGAATGCGCTTGTGGAGAGCGCGGCGGAGGGCGCCACGGGGCAACTCGCACTGCCGGACGCCCCCTCCGACCTCGTCAGCGGGGTGTACTGGGACTACTACGAGGGGACATTCAGCTGGCTGCCAGACTTTGAGCAGCTCACGCCCACGGTGCGTCTGCTGCCTTTCTGTACTTGAGATGGCTGGTGCCTGTTGCGTTAACGGCGCCATTGCGCTCACAACGACCTCTCGCAGTCGCGCGGCCAGTCGGATGGCGTGAGCGTGGGCGAACTTTTCAAGAAGGGCGTGCTCAACGCCCCTGTCAACACTGACCTGTACCAGACGGGCGACTTTGCCGTGCGCTTCCGTGGTTACGTGGAGGTGCCGCACGACGGCGAGTACACGTTCTACTCGAGCAGCAACGACGGCTCGCGCGTGTGGGTTGCCGGCAAGCTGGTGGTGGACAACGACGGCTGCCACTACAAGCAGGAGGTGGAGGGCACTGTGCGCCTCGCACGCGGGCGGCACACGATCGTCGTCGGCTACTTCCACAAGAACGGCAAGGTCCTGGAGGGCGGGCTTCGCACAGGTGGGGAGCACGAACGGGGCTGAGGGGAGAGGGATTGAGCCACGCAGGCGCGTGCGGCGCATTGACTCTGTAAGAAGGGGAGCTTTGATATACCCCCCATTTGGCAGGCATTCACCTCAAGGTGTTCTACTACTACCCCGGAACGAACTACTGGGGCCGCAACCGCATCAACAAGCAGCGCGTGCCCAACCACGCGTTCTATAGGCCCTTGCTGGACGGTGGGTGGTGGTCTGAATGCCGTCTGTCGTCATGCAGCCCTATGGACTGCTGACGGTGCCTAGCGCTTGCGGCAGAGACCGTCAAGAGCCTCAAGGAGCTCAAGGTGGACGAGGTGGCCACGGCGCCTGCGGATCCGGTGTGTCTTGGTCGCACATGCCATCGCCGCCATCTCAATGCAACCCTCGTACGCTGTCTCACAAGCCCCTCGTATCGCGTTGCAGGTGCAAGTCGAGAGCGACCGACTGAAGGCCGCCGAGCGCGTGGGTATCGCGTGGCATCCGGCGTCTTGTGAGTCACGTGCTGACATTCAATTGCTGTTGTGCTTCCAGGAGCGAGACGAGGCACTGGCGGCCTGCATTGCGCAGACGGGCAAGGTGCAGGACCTCGAGCGGCAGCTGCAGAGCGCCAAGGCCGTCGCCATGTCGATGGAGATCGCCCTCCGCCACGCAGAGAAGGACCGACACTCGGCACTCGCCGAGGCACACAAGGTGCGTGCGCGTGAATGTGAGTCGCCCAGGGTGTGCGCGTGCTCACACAATCTGTTGGGCACCGCAGATGCAGGCGTGCACGATGGACCTCGAGGAGACGATTGCTGACTTGAAAGAGGTACGGCGCATGGCACCCACGAGGCCCGCTGCATCACACAGTAACCCACCTCCGTCCTCGCCCGCGCAGCGCTATTTCTCCGCAGCGGCCCTCGCAATTAAGATGCAGTTGGGCGAGGAACACGCGCGGCGCCGCGGCGGCGATGCGTTTGCCTGCCACGTCAACACGGCCGACATGTACGACCTCGCCGTCGCGCGGTCACTGCCTGTCGAGGACTGGCCGCGCCACATCCGCACGTGCCTTGCTGCGGACGGCGCGCCGATGGCACAGACGCCGGGGGCCAAGGGGCGCCCACCACGCACCCCCGGACCGGGCGCGGCGGCGAGCGCGCTCGGCGGAACCCTCGATGGCAGGACGCACATGACCACGCGCTCGCGCATGTGCCGGATCCCGGGATCGCCATCCTCACGACGAGACGACGCACCCGCGTCGTATGTTGCGCCGCCGCACTTTTCGCTTGCGACGTCCACCAAGGGGGCGCACCACCAGTCGGCAGCGTTTTAAACTATGCTCTATTTTCAAATGAACGCTGCGTGCGCGCGCAACCTACGCCACAAATGCGGACAATACCAATCTGACAACACGGCGGCACACAAACAGCCACGTGATGCCCGACAGCGTCCCTGTGAACATCGGCGTAAGCAGAGTGGCGGGAACAATGCAATTCGTGCCGGCACGCGCAAGCGCACACACACTCACCAGGAAGACCGCCCCTCAGTGCAAGCGTCCAACCCATTGGTGACACAAATTCCGGCGGAAAGCGCGCCAGATGGAACGAACGGCAGGCGAGCACAGCCGCGCCCAGCAGCACGTACTGCGCGGTAGACTCCCTCAGTAACACGCGCCACGCAAATGTGCAGCAGTAACAATGGACTCACGTAAAGTACCGACAGCGCCCTGCTCATGCCAGACGACATGCTGCCCTTCAGCGCCGAGGAATTGCGCTCTGTTTGCTGCACAGTCAAGACCAAACCAGACAGCAGAGAAAAGACAAGCAGGACAAAGAGTGGACACGCAAAAGGCGGAAAGCACCGGCGGATACGGAAGCGCTTCAGTTCAGCACTCTTCTCATTGAGAGCACGTTGTGCCCTGGCGTATTTTGCGAATTCATCCTGCGGTGGGCGCGGTTAGGAAGATGCAACGACGGCCAGCGAACGCGAGAGCAGAACGCGCACCTGCGCGTTGATCCGCGACAATTCCTGCTGCAACTTGAACACGGCTGCGCGGCACTCCCTCTCCTCCCGCGCCGCCGGATTGTTCCTCTCGGCCCACGCCACCGCAATCTGCAGGCAGTGCATGTGAGTTGCGTGCCTGTTTGAGCGCGGTCGCTGGCGCGCACCTTTGCACCGAACTTCTTGGACACGCGCGAGAAGATCTCGAGCGCAGCGGCGACGTACAGCACCACCAATGGTGCAGACACCAGCAGCGCGCCAGCGTCCATTCTTCGCGCCTCCTTCGGGCAAGTTAGAGCCCGTGCGGCAACGCAAATGCTGCAGGCCGGCTTTTGACGTACGTGCGACACGAACAACGAAGTGGAGCGCCGTCACGTGACAACGTTTAGATTTCCGAGATCTCGGGTGTGCGTGCAATTGGGCTCCGTCGGAACCGTCGGATGAGATGGAAGTGGAGCAGCCTGGAAAATTGCCGCACGCACACACGCACACGCACACACACCGCGAGCACAAAAGGGGCCGTTCGCACTTGATGCCACTACAACTGCAACTGCAAACCCTTTCTCAACAGCAACATATCAGCCGAGAATGTCCCTCGGCACGTTTTTCGGGGCGCTTGCCCTCATCGTTCTCATTCTGCGCTCGTACGTGGAGGCCGTCTGCCGCCTCTTCTGCGCGCACCGCAAGCCCGTGTCAAACGACGTCGTGCTCGTAACAGGCGCCGGCAGCGGCATCGGGCGCCTTACGGCCCTAGGGTTCGCGCGTCTTGGCGCGACCCTCGTTCTCTGGGACGTCAACGCCGACGCTGTCCGGCGCGTGGCGGACGAGATCCGCGCGCTCGGCAAGGGGCGCGCGTACCACTACCAGGTCGACCTGAGCCGCCGCGAGGACGTCTATGCCGTCGCCGCGGTGGTGAAGCGGGAGGTTGGCGACGTGACGATCCTCGTGAACAACGCGGGCATCGTGACCGGCAAGCCGTTCCTCGACTGCCCCGACGGCCACATTGAGAAGACGTTCCAGGTCAACACCGTGTCGCACTTTTGGACCGTCAAGGCGTTCCTGCCGGCCATGCTCGCGCGCAACAAGGGCCACGTCGTGACGGTCGCGAGCTCCGCGGGGACAGTGGGTGTCGCGAGGCTTATCGACTACTGTGCCTCGAAGTTTGGCGCGGTGGGTTTCGACGAAGCGCTGCGGATGGAGCTTGGCAAGCTGGGCAAGCGCGGCATCAAGACGACCGTCGTGTGCCCCTACTTTATCCGCACGGTGCGTAGGGTTGCCTGCTGTGGCTGCCATCCCTGCTTCCTCAACCGCAGTCGCCTGTTGTTGTAGCACTGCCACACAGCTATTGTCGCACAGTGGCTGCTTCCCTGCTCTTATGACGTTGCTGACGAGTGTGTGTGACTGCAGGGCATGTTTGACGGTGCCAGCACCAAGTTCCCCCTCATCCTGCCGATGCTCGAGCCAGAGTACGTCGCGGACAAGATTGTGGACGCCGTGCGCACGAACCAGGAAATCCTCATGCTCCCCCGCATTCTCTACCTCCTCCCCTTCTTCCGCGCCGTGCTGCCCACGCGCGCGTTTGACGCCGCCGTGCAGTTCCTCGGCGCCAACGACACGATGGACGACTTCCGCGGGCGGGGTCTCCATGTCCACCACTAGCCCCGCCCACGTGACCAGCGGCGCTGCGTTGGCTGCGCGCCACTGTCCGGCTACTTGATATTGTCAAATTGAAGCGTGCTGCGTTTTGCATACCAGCCAATCCGCCAGTTCATACTGCACGGCACTCCATGCACCCACGCACGCAACGCAACGGCGCCCCAAAACCCGCCCCACACAGCGCATACCTACAAGCTAGCGAGACGCACGCACACCATTCCCCAGAGACAAGCAATCTCCCGCCGTCTCACGCGGACGCGGCCTGGACGCACTTGGCCATCGTCTTGCTCGCGCGCGTGATGGGGTCCGTCATGTAGTAGTCGGCCAGCACAATCTGCGGTGGGCGGAGTGCGCCCGGTGCCTTCGAGCCGCCCTCCTGCGCCAGCGACGCCACAATGTCCGAAAAGCCCGCGCTCTGTGTCCGCCCATAGCGAACAAGGTTCGGCGCGATCTCCGCCATGCGCCCGCGAACGGACGAAATGTCATCGTAAGGCAGCTTGTGCCCGGACACCTCCGACAGGGCACGCACTATCTTCCAGTCCTCGCGCGCAAGGCTCGGCGGCGTCACCGCCCGCTTCGTCGACTGCGAACGGCCCTCCGTATTCGCGTACGTGCCAAACTTCTCCGTGTACGCAGCGCCAGGAAGAATGACGTCGGCCATGTGCGCTCCCCTGCAATGTGTGCAAATCAGCAAAGGAAGACTTAAAGGCTGACGCGCGCTGCACCGCGCCGCACGCACCTGTCGCCGTGGTGGCCCTGATACACAACAAAGCCGCTTGTCGGGCGCGAGACAGTCTCGTCCGCGTTCAGAAGATAGACAAGCTTCAGGTCCGATGGCAGCGCCTGCGGCCGGTAGCCGAGGTCGAGGGCCGCCACTTGGCCAGCCGCCTGCACGAGAGGGGCTCAGTCATGGCATCACACGTATACGGGCAAGCTCAACAAAAAAAAAGACTAGCAGCGTCCCACATACCCGCTGCAAGACATTGAACGCCTTCCAGCCCGCCTGAGGCGCGAGGCCAGCCGCCACTTTCGCGGCCAGCGCAAAGAGAGACGCGCCCCCTTCGCCACCGAGCGCGGCGGCGCCCACAACAATCATCGGCCGCCGCGCCGCCTTGAGCACGCGCGACCACGCATGCGAGCCGGCGGCAATCTCGGAGAGAACGGCGGCCGTGTCGCCAAGGTGCTCGTAGTCGAGCGCGAGGTCCACGCGCGAACCCACAAGGCCCACGCGTAGGTCGTTGCCGCGCACGCCCTTGCGCACGCGCGCGTTGAACAGCGGCGCCTCGTAGCGCGGGTTTGAACCAACGATGAGCATTGCGTCGGCCTCCTCCGCGCCCGCAATGCCCGCATTCATAATGTACGCGCTGCGGAAGTCCGTTCCCGCGCCGCCCATGGGGAAGCGCTCCTCCGTGTGCAGGCTGTCGGAGTTCAGGCGGTTGAAGAGATCCTTCAGCGCCACCATCGATTCGGCGTCGGCAAACGCGCCGGCGACCGCGCCCATTTCGCTGCCCTTGATCGAGAGCATCTTGTCGGCGACGACATTGAGCGCCTCCTCCCACGAGACGGGGATGAGGCGGTCGTTGCGCCGCACCATCGGCGTCGTCAGCCGCTGGCGCTTGAGGCCGTCATACGAGAAGCGCCCCTTGTCTGCGAGCCACTCCTCGTTCACGTCGTCGTTCGGCCGGGGGATGATCTGCACACGATCGGAACGTGAGCCGTGCAGAATGCGCAAAAACATGTGGAATAGTACAAGCCCAGGAAACGCACCCTCATGACCTCGCCAAAGCGCGTGTCGACGCGAATGCTCGCGCCGATGGCATCCATCACATCAATGGACTCTGTGTTGCGCAACTCCCACGGGCGCGCGGTGAAGGCGTACGGCTTGCTCGTGAGGGCGCCGACGGGGCACAGGTCAATCACGTTGCCGCTCAGCTCGCTCCGGAACATCTTCTCAACATATGTGCCGATCTGTGCGGGGGTGCATTGCAACAAGTCAGGCCACGAGGAAGCACGGCGGAAAACTGAGCGAATGGAGTCGTCCGATCACTTTGCTGTGCAAAACACAACATTCACGACTCGCCTGCATGTCGCCGCCACGACCCGTTGTGCCCAGCTCGTCCACACCGGCGACCTCGCTGCCGAAGCGCACACAGCGCGTGCAATGGATGCACCTGTTCATCGACGTCTTCACAAGGGGGCCAATGTTCTTGTCCTCGACGGCGCGCTTTCCCGCGTAGTTGTTGTCCGTGAAGCGGCCCTTGTCAGAGCCGAAGATCATCGACTGGTCCTGCAGGTCGCACTCGCCGCCCTGGTCGCAGATGGGGCAGTCGAGCGGGTGGTTGACGAGGAGCATCTCCATCACGCCCTCGCGCGCCTTCTTCACCATCGGGCTGTCCGTCTTGACGCGCATGCCGGGCATGACGGGCATCGCGCAGCTGGCCACCGGCTTCGGCGTCTTCTCCACTTCCACGAGGCACATGCGGCAGTTGCCCGCAATCGACAGCCGCTCATGGTAGCAGAAGCGCGGGATTTCGACACCCACGGCCTCGCACGCCTGGATAATGGTCGTGCCGGGAGGGACGCGCACGGGCTTGCCATCAACAAAGACCTCGACGTCCGCCGGCGCAGGCGCAGCGGCGGCCGTGGAATTAGACGCTGTAAAGGGCCAAAAAAAAACAAAAATTAGCGTGCACCGCCCACAACCACGCATCCAACACAGAGCGACCCACGCACCCCGAAGAGTGTAGGCGCCGCGCACGGCAGGTCGCACCGCCGCGCGGCATGACGCAAGCACGCGCTGCATCCTCAGCGGCGCGCCGAATACGCAAGGACAAACAGGACCACGGCGCAGCTGGAGGGTATGTGCAGCGCATCCGCACTTCTGTTGTCAGTGCTCAATGGGATGCTCGTCTCCTAAATTATATCCCAGATGCACGTCCCAGTTCCTAGTTCCCAGACAGCAGCACCTGCCTTCTGATTGGCTGCGGTGGTCCACTTGCCGAGTTGGCGTCAATGCACTCAGATCGTTCGGCCGTACAGGCAGGCCCAAACTTTGTAATTTGATCTGTTCGCGCGGAGAGTGCGGTGCGTCGGCGTGGTTGCTCTTGTTGCGACGATGGCCATGTGGAGGAGTCGGGCGCGCGGGAGCGGCTCTGAACTTGCGCCGCTTCTCGACAGGGGGGAGGTCGCCGGCCCGCAGTCCGACAGCGACGACGACAACCCCGTGCCGTACTCGCCGTTTGACCGCCTGCGGGGCTTCTCTGCAATGAGCGTCGCGCATTCTGAATTGCGCCGTGACGATGCGGTGGATGCCGTGCTACAGGCCGCCGTTTTTGTGGACGACGCCGTTCACAGCCGCTCAGTGCGGCACCGCACGGACCGACGCAGCCTGGAGCTGTATCGTCTCTATTATTCGCAGGTCATGCAGTGGTTAGTATCCTTGTCATTCATGCCGGCTTTGTTACCATAACTAACCCCCACCCTTGCAACTGCGCGCGCGCAAAAACAGGGCGATATTCGGTGCCATATGCGTGCTTCTCGGCCTTTCCTTTTTCGAGTACCCATCGGCGATGCACGCGCCACGTGCGGCCCTCGGGACCATCGAAGGCGTTTGCCTGGCCGTGCTGTTTGTGGACATTGCGATGCGGTGGCGGGTCTTGGGGCGCGGGGCGTTCGTATCCACCAAGTGGAACGTGTGCTTCGTCGTGATGCTCGCGGCAACCGTCGTCGATTTCATCGTGTCCCTTGCGCTGCCGGAAGACCGATACTTCGTCGTACGGCGCATCCTTCGGCCGTTCTTTCTCGCCCAATCGTCGGCGCTCATGAAGAAGGCGCTCAAGAACGTGCTGCGTTGCGTTCCCGAGGTCGCGAGCGTCCTCTGCCTGCTCGCTCTGCACCTGTTTGTGTTCGCGTGCCTGGGCTGCATGCTCTTCCGGGGCACGCCCGAGGGAGAGGCGTACTTTGGGGGCCTCCGTCAGGGGCTTGTGACCATGCTCGTTCTCCTAACGACGGCGAATCACCCGGACGTAATGATGCCCGCGTACTCGGACAACCGATGGTACGCCCTCTTCTTCGTCGTCTTCCTTCTCGTGGGCCTCTACTGCGTCATGAACGTCCTCACCGCGATCATCTACAACCAGTTTCGCGGCTATCTCACCGAGTCGATTCAGGCCTCGTATCTGCGGCGCAAGGTGGCCATGCGCGCCGCCTTCGAGGTTCTGCGTCGGCACGCACATGCGGGAGGCGCGGTGGGCGACGCAATCCCCGCGGCTGTCATCCGGCGGTTTGTTGGCGCGCTCGACATTCCGGCTCCGTGGCGCTTTGAGCTCATGGCAACCGTCGGTGCCTCGGGTCCTCAACTGGACCTTGCCCAGTTTCTCGAACTCATCACGCCCGTCGTGCAGCGGCGCGGCGTGTCATCCAGGCGGAACACGGGGACTGCGCCGGAAATCAGTCGCGTGCGCCTCACCTTGCGCCGCGTGATACTAAATGTTTGGTACGGACGCGCGTCGAATCTCGTGGTGCTCGCGGGTGCGCTTGCGGCGGCCGCCGAAATCACGGACGAGGGCGGTGAGGTCGTACGCTCTTGGCAGCACGTACTCAACGGCGTGTTCACATTCGTGTACACGGGGGAGGCGCTCCTGCGTATATATGTGCTGGGCCCGCGCGCGCTTGTCCGCGGCGTGTGGACTACACTGGACACCGTCCTCGTCGCCACCTGTTTTGGCGCCGAGCTGGGCATCCTCGCGGGCCGCGGCGTGTCGCCCCATTCGTCTTGGGATCTAGCGCGGACGCTTTGCCTTGCACTCGTGCTGCGCATCGTTCGAATCGTCCCCACGACGCCGCGCTTCCATGCGATGGCCGTGACCATCGGGCACCTGCTGCGCGCGCTATCGACGTTTGCATGGTTGCTCGTCATCATGTACTACGAGTTTGCGTGCGTGGGCATCACAGCTTTCGCGGGCCGCGTGCGCCCCGACAACCCCGCGCTCAACGGCACCGATTTCGCAAAGTTGGACTACTGGCCCAACACGTTCGACACATTCGCGTCGTCGGCGGTTGTCCTGTGGGACCTCATGGTCGTCAACAACTGGTACATCATCATGGAGGCCCACGTCGCCGCGACGAGTGAATGGGCGCGGCTCTTTTTCATCGCGTGGTATCTCGTGTCGGTCGTTGTGGCCACGAACCTCATCGTCGCGCTCGTGCTCGAGGCATTCATCCTCCGGTGGGAGTCGCTCCGAAACGAAAAGACGCAGCCCAGACTCGAGCCCAAGAGGAATTCAAGTCGCCCCTTATCCGTCGCAAATGTGAGCGCCCCAATCGACGTGCCGCAAGTTGCGCAGGACGCACCGGTGCCAGACCAGGGCGCGCCGATCGCCGAGTCCGCCGCGACTGTGCTCGAGGACATATTCGGCGTCCACCTGCGCGAACCATCCGAGGGCGAAATCCTTGCCGAGCTGAACCTCGGCGTCGGCGTCGTGGGTGATGAGGGCGGCGTGGCCGTTGCGGAGACGGCGGATGGGACGGTCATTGTGGACGCCACAGCCGCACTATGAATACAATGTACACAAATTAATTCTGCTCAGACGTAAATGCCGGCCCATAGGAGGAGGAAGAGCACTCCAAATCCAAGAAACACCGACGCCACAAGCGAGATGAAGAGCTCCTTTGCGAGGCTCCGGTTGAACTTGTTTGACGACAGCTCGTACCTAAAATGACGATGGGCGAAGTGGCTGAGTGTGTGCCATCAAGCGAACTGCAGGCAACTGCGACAGTCACTCACACAAAGAAGACGCCCGTGAGAACGGCGCCCACTCCGAGGAGCACGAGCGCTAGCAGCGGATAGAGGGCAGGGCTCACAGGCCCGTAGTACGCGACGGCATCCACCTGCGCAGGCAACGTCAGACACGGATTCGCTGCCTTCTCTTTTCAATCAAGCGACGCACACACCATCTTTGCGCCTTTGCAACCGCTCGCCGTGTGTCTCCCGCCCCTTCCCCCGTGCGATGGCGCGTCCCTTTTGCGGATGGCGTGCGGGATGCGCCCGAGTGCGGCGGATGGCAAGCGGATGCATGGGCGGGATGCGATCAGCTGGGCCAGTCAGCCGTGTTACCTTGCCAGCCATTTGCTCTGACTTGCACCGATGTGCAACGGAAATCGTCTTTTTTTTTCTGTTTCTCTTTTTCTCGTCTCCTTTTGTTTCATTTGCGCACTCTCACTCGCGCTCCGGTCGCGGCACCCGCGCGTCCCCATCGCTCGCCGGCAATGGCACCGGCTGCGGTCGTGCGTGAAGCGCACCGCGCCCAAAGTGTTCGGCGACGACTCGGAAACCGTCGGGGGCGCCCTCGAGCTGCGACGGTGGCAGTTCAGCACGTGGTGACGGTGGTTGATGGGCATGCGCGCACTGCGGGGGTTCACTCACCTGCTTGAAGAAGCGGTCCTGCTGGTCGGCCGTCTGCTCCTGTGCGCGGATCATGTCCTGCACCTTCTGGTTCTCCGCCATGCACATTGGGCACACGCGCTCGTTGTCGC
Source organism: Pigoraptor vietnamica (assembly GCA_943704525.1). Lineage (NCBI taxonomy): Eukaryota > Filasterea > Ministeriida > Capsasporidae > Pigoraptor > Pigoraptor vietnamica. The sequence continues at coordinate 45,313 of CALSCQ010000698.1, forward strand.
CGACGCACCTGCGACGCACGCAACAAGTTAGCACATCGCGCGGGGCAAGCACACGCGACTCTCCTTCACCTCATGTGGAACGAGTGCTGGCAGAAGAAGTGGATTGACGGCGGGTCGAGGGCGTCCGTGCACAGCGAGCACTTGACCACCTGGAAGGTGCGCGCACTGCGAGGGACAGCGGGACAAGCGGGCGCTGAGCCCATGAAGCGCACGTGGTCACTGCGCGCACACCCACCTTGTCTTTATGGCCTGAATGTCATCGCGCATCGCACGCGTGCGCTCGCGGTACTCGTCAATGGCCTTCTCGTTCTGCAATCCCACAGAGTGAGTGAGTGCGCTGTGAAATGGGGCGACTGCCGCACGCGTCGCGCACCTCGGCAATCAGCGCCTCCTCCTCCGCCAGCCGACCCCGGATGTAGTCCCGGGCAACGGCGAGCGTGGCGGCCTTGCTGCGCGCGAGTATCTGGACGACAAGCAGCGGCGGGAGGAGGTTGTTCTCTGTCACGGCCGCAAGCACCTCCTCGATCTCGCGACGGCAGCCTTCGGGCTTGCCTGCAAAGTACGAGAGCACTTGGATCCACAGGTTCGGGTCCTGCTTTCTGCTCGGGGAGTGGCGCGGGCGGTCAGAATGAAATGGCTCGCCCCCATGCCACTGCGTCCAGTGGGATAAGGACCCACCCGTACTTCTTGCACGTCGCGATAATCTGATAGTGCTCGTTCGTTTCCATGTGACACTGCACAATCTGCATGTAGCTGCAAAGTGCGGGGCAGCGGTCAGCGCGTTGCGCGGCCCAGGGAGACGGTGCGGCGAAACTCACAGTTTTGCGCGCTCGTAGAGGTAGAGGATGCCGGGCTTGAAGTCATACATTTGCGCAAGCACCATGGCGTGGTGGTTGTCTCTCATCTGCAGCCATTCGGCATTCAGCGCGCTTTATGGTAACGCCGTGAACCCGCGGCCTGCGAAGCACACCCACCAGCGAACCGCCAATGCCATCGGACGCCCGCGCGGCGGCCTTGAGGAGGGCCAGTGCAAGCTCCCAGCGAGTTTCTCGGGACAAGTCGCCCTGCGCCATGGGCCGTCAGCGCACGCACGTGACTGGGCAGTTGCATCAAAGCACCGCACTTACATTTGACTATTGGGCGCACGGCGGGCATTGGAGACGAAGGGAGCCATGGAGTCGGGGATGACACAGGTCAGTTGCATTGCACCCGCACACCCCCTATGCCCTTCGCCTCCCGAGCAACCGCACAACAAGCAGCGTGAAATTCTCTCTGCGACGACATACCGCATCCTCGCGGAGGTAGAGCTCGAGGAGCGTGTTGTACACGAGCGTGCCGCACTCGGGCTGCGCGTTCACAATGTACTCGAGGAACACCCGCAGCCACCGCATTTGGTCCACGTAGATGTGAATAAACTCCTCCGGCCGTGCGCGAAGGGCCGCCACTGCCGGGCCTGCAAGGGAGTAAGGCACCAGTCAGCCGTCTCGAACGCAACACGGCACTCACTCCGCACGCAAACGCACCTCGTCCGTCGTCCGTATGGCCACCGCGCGACGTATCCGAGGCCGCCCGCACGCGTCCGCCGTCTGCCGCAGCGCACGACGTCAAAACTGGCGTCCATACGAGTGCCTTCTCCAGCAAGTGTAAATTACACAAAGCAACAGCGCGCACTCACCCGTCCCGTCCAGCGGCGCCACGGCCTCCAGGGCGCTCTTGCCACCGCGGCTCTGGAAATCGGTGCAGAGCGCGATGAGCAGCCGCGTCGTCGCCTCGGGAAGGTGGTTGACGAGGGTCTTGCCGTAGTTCTTGAGGTTCTTCTCCGCCTGCAGTGCACACGGATCAGCCGAAAAGCCACACACACACAGGCGCACGGACAGGGGTGTCACGTGCCTCGAAGAAGTCCAGTGTTGAAATGTAATTGAGTGCATCCTCGTAGTTGCGGACATCCTCCAGCTGAATGCGCAAGTACCTGCGAATGGCCAATGGGTGCAAAGGCCCGTCAGCATCAGCAGGCAAGGGGCCAAAGGGGACAGCAGGGCACGACGAATTGAACTGAGACACAGAGGCATCGATTGCGCACAGACGCACCAGTCGTGCTGGTTGTACTTGCGCGCAAGGTACAGCGCATGGTCGCAATACCCCGCCTGTCGGCACACACGAATCGCAGTCTCCACGTCGAAATTGAGCTCCTTGTCCGTCTGCTCCCGAGAGCTCGGTTAGCACGCGCTGCATCCATGAAAGCGGGGAGGGGTGGGGGCAATACGCACCATGATGAATTCATCGAGGCGCTTCACGTCCTTCAGCTTCGTGTAGCAGTTGAGGAGGAGGGTCGTGTGGTCAGCATTTGCGCTGCCGTGCTCGTGCAGGGCCTGGAGGTACGACGTGAGGTTGTGTATTCGCTGGGCGTCGAGAAACTGCGGCGCGCGACATCAGAACTCCGCCAATCAAGTCAAATCAATCGCCATTGCGGCTGTGTGTCCACGCGCGCATACCTTGCGCACGACATGCGAGGGCTCCAGGCGACCGATTGTGCGGATGTACTGCGCAATGGCGCCGTCGAAGTCGTTTTTGCTGCGATGGGACATAATCAGTGACCACACCATGGCGTCGCTGCGACGGCGGTGCATGCCGGGCACAGGGACGAGAAATAACGGCGAGAGAGATTGGGAAACAGGGGCATGCGATGAGTGAGTTGCGGCGCACCTGTACAAGTGGTCGCCGTACTGCGTGAAAATCTCAATGATTGCGTCGTAGTCGTAGTGCTGGCTGCTCGCGAGGCTGATGGCGAGGGGGTACAGGTTCTTCTTGAAGAGCATGTCCAGCTTCGTCTGCGCGTCCTTCTCCTCCAGCTGATACAGCCGACGGTCGCTCGTCAGCACGAAGATCGAGCCCCACTCGGCCACGACCGCAAGCACGTCCCCAAACGACCCCGTGTACGCAATAAACCGGTTCTTGATGTCGTACACGGTCACCGTGTTGGAACCGCCCACGGCACGGTGCGCCGAAGGCGACTGACCCGGCGCCGGCTCGCCCGGCCCGCCAACGACCACGAGGTAATTGCGGAACCACGTGACCAGCCGCTTGTCGCCCTCGAACGCGTAGCACGACCCGCGGCTGTCCGGATAGAAAAAGTACACGGCGCCGCGCCGCCCGACTACAAAGTCCTGCTCGGGCTCGCTCATGGTGCCGCAGTTGAGGTCCGCGCCTTCGTTGTCGAGCTCCACCTGGGCACATTATTAACACATCAGCTTGCGCTGCGTCCGCATGGAGCAACCCCAACTTGTCCCTAGCGCCAATTTTTCCTCGCCAATTCGCCCCCACCTTCACTTCTCGACCCGACGTCGAGTACGAGCACACAGCCGCAGGCGTCGCCACAAACAGCGTGACATCCTTTCCCGTCTGGCGAAAACCCAGCGCTGCCGAGAGGGAATGTCAGCAGTGATCCCGACAGGCGCACGCAGCGCACGGCACCCACCGGTGATTGGCAGCGCGTCCGTGTGGAGAATTTTCTGCCGCGTGAAGCGATCGCGGGAGACGTCGCCGCGGATGAGAATGACCGTGCCGTCCACGAGGCCCACCGCGAGCTGCGTAAGGCTCTCGAGCACCGCCAGCGTCGACACCTGCACGCGCCACGCCAGTCAACAGGCGGCACTGCAGCGCAGGCATGCGGCCACAACCCACCGGCGACGGACGGCCATTGTGCGACACTTTGATCGTGCGCACACAAGTGGGGCACCCCTGCCTGTCGGGCTTCTCGCGGCTCCACACTTTCACGACCGGACTAATGCCCTCCTCATCCTCCTGCGCAATAAAAGGGCGAATGTTCATCAGCGCTGCCATGGCTAGTAGCAAGGGGCATGCGGCATACGCAGCCACGCACTGCGCACACTGATGCGTCACACACCCCAACACTGACGAGAACGCCGTGCTGCTTGGTCTGCAGGAGGTGCGTGACGCGAATTTCGTACGCCTTAAACGACACGACGGAGAAGGAGCGGTCCACGAGGTGGATGTTCCCCGTCGAGTCTGCATGCGCCGCACACGTGAGCGGCTTGCGAAATAACGGAGGCGCTCCAAAGAGACGGCGCATCAGGTGGCCAAATCACATCGAGGGGATGCACGCACCGCCAAACACAAGAAAGCCACGGCCGCTGGTGGACGCGACAATATCAAGGCCCTGCGACGCGCAAGTGAGTAAGGCATGGCGTGCTACGGCGTGTGGCGTGTGCAGTGGCGCACCTGCAGCACGGCCTGCCCAGTGCCCGCGTCGTCGCGAACGGCCTCCTTGTCAAAGAACATGAAGCGACGCCACTGAATGGGTGCCGCCATTGCGACCAATCGACGGTGCCCCACGGGCCCACGGCAGACGGGAGAGTGGGACCAGGACTCGGCGCAGTGCTCGCTTTGAGCAGTTGATGGCGCTCAGCACTGTCTTTTGCGATTGCTGGACTGGCAAGTGGAGCACAAACAGTGTTGACATTTAGTGATGCGCAATGGGTTGGGGTTATGCGGCGCCCTTGCCCTTCTTGCCCTTGCCCGCGGTCGGCGTGTGTTGGCTTTGAAGCCGCTTCACGCGCAGCCTGGTATACTCCATGGAGGGTATCTGAGGCTCTGACGGAGCGCCCGCCACTGGCAGCCACGGCAGTACGCACGCCGGCACTGCGTCCACAAGCGCCTCACACGGCCCGTCTGGTCTCAAGCGCTGCAGTGCACTGGGTCAGTTTCACGCCACCGCCACACACGCACGCCACGTCACACGAACCTTGATACCGACTGCTACGGCCCCTCGCAATTTGCCGCGAGCGCGACACACCGCTCCCGAGAGACCACGCACGAGACAGAGGCGGGCGCCGGCGACGTGGCAAAGTGCCGGTAAGTGCGCCGTAAGTATTGGCGGACCGGCATCTCGGTCCACAAGCACGGCGTCGAGTTGACCTCGCTCCAGAGATCGAGTCACAGCATTAATGCCAATAACAACCGCATTGCGACTCTCCGGTGAGAGGAGTTCCGACCTGCAATGCCGTTAATTGCCTTTACTTCATCCAATAACACGAAACGAGCCGTCAAGAAGTAAGCATGACTAGTCACGCTGGCAGCACTCACCTTTGTAGTGCAGTCAAAAGCTCTTGCTCGCCTTCCTCCGTCAATACAGGGATTTTCACTTGAAATGGGGAGTCCACCGAATTTCGAAAAACGACGACAGACTGCGATTGTCGCATGGTTTTTGCCGAATCACGGACAGTTGTTGCAGGTCCCCCCTCCATTTGTCACCAAATCGAAACGTAAATATGTATGTATAAAACGGTTTTACAGGCCCGCCGGCGGCAGCAGTATCGAGTCGAAATCAGTGTGTACAGAGTGCTCTTGAGTCTTGCTGAGCCATGTTACTCGCACTAACCGAATCACACACACACACACACACACACACACACACACACACGCACACACATGCACGCGCATACCACACGCACCCTTCACCCCTCCACACACACACACACAGCGTGTGCTCGCGCGTACCACACACACCCTTTACCCCTCAACAGCCCACAACAAACACTGGCACAAACTCTGGCACACGCACACACACACACACACACACACACACACACACACACACACACACACACACACACACACACACACACACACACACACTGGCACGACGCGTGTACACACACACACACGCACACACACAGCGGGCGCGCGGGCACACAAGCAAACACATTACTCATGAAAACACAACATACGAACTCACGAACACATGCACATCTACAAAAGCTTAGACATAATTGACGCACGCGGATGCGCAGTAGGAACAGGGGGTGTACGCACACAAAGCACACAAAACACGCACATCCACAGATGATACACGCACGCAAATACGCATGCTCAGTACGCACAGTACAAAAACCACTCATCATCAACCATCAAAACAACTTAGACCTGGGAGTGATACTCGCGTGCTGACTTCGACATAATTAATATACGTCCTTAGACCAAATATAAACATAATTTGGCCTCATGAAGTTCGCAACCACGTTCGCAACCACAATGTCGTTATGCCTACGTGTTCTTGTCGCTCTCTTCGTCTTCGTTTCTATAAACAATATTGTGAGTGCCCATTATTAGTCCTTTTTTTTTTTTTTTGG
>CALSCQ010000699.1:0-11493 GCA_943704525.1 Pigoraptor vietnamica
TGATTGCCCCCATCGAATTTCACGGCTGATAATTTGATTTCTGATTAAAAATGAAAAAAAGTACGAAAATTTTCCAAATCAATTGGAAGCTACATGCCCCCTATTAGCGCCCTTGCTGCAGTGGCGCAGCGGGGAAGTTCGATCTTCGACTTTTTGAAAGTCGTGGGTTCGATTCCCGGATGGCACGTTGGCCATTTTTAGCGATCGTGTGTTGCCCCCACACGGTGCGCGCTACAAAACTTTAGAAGGGTGGCGTGGCGACTGCCGTACAAAAGTCCATCTCGGTTTGTTGCGCTGTGTTTGTGTTGTGCTGGGCGCCTCTGTGGCGTGCGTGTGGGTGTGCGTGTGTTGTACACGTGTGCTGCGCGACACGTGGGGCTGTGAGGCGTCCTTTTCCCTCAGTCGCTTGAGCATTGGCGCTGTGTGTGTGGTTCACGCACACTGCGGGCTTTGAACCATGGGGCAGACGCAGGCGAAAGAGTTTCCGTACGCCATTGGCGAGCGCGTGTCGGGCGACCCGGACGCGCTGTGGGCCATGCACGACGGCACCGCGAAGTCAGATGGCGCGCCGGTGACCATTTTTGCCTTTGACGCCGCCGCGCGACAGGACCGCCTTGCCGCCGCGCGCAACGCCTTCAAGCGCCTGAAGACGATGCGCCACCCGTGCATACTCCGCTTCATTGACGGCGTGGAACTCCCCACAACCATCTACATGGTCACGGAGCACGTGCGCCCGCTGCCCGTGGCCCTGCGCGCTTCGGACGCGAACGAGCGCACGGCAGAAGCGGCGGCGGCGTGGGGACTTCACCAACTGGCGCGTGCCCTCTCATTCCTGAACGGGGACTGCAAGGCGATTCACGGCGACGTGTGCCCGTGGAGCGTCTTTGTCGACCGCAGCGGCGAGTGGAAGCTGGGCGGGTTCGACGCGATGGCGGGACCAGAGGAAGAGTGCGACTTTGGGCTCATTCCCGCTCACATGCGCTACCGTGCGCCCGAAATAGCGCGGCAAGGACGAGCGAACCGTCGTAATGCACCGCACGCGCCGGACGCGTGGGGTCTTGCGACGGTGATATGGGAGACGTTCAACGGCCCGTTGGATCGCGCCGAGGCAATGTCGGACGCAGGGCGGATTCCGCGTTCGCTCGTGCCGCGCTTTCGCGACCTCAGTGCGCCGAATGCGCGCGCGCGTGCGTCGGCGGCGCAGTTCCTTCGCGACGCGATGCAGGAGAGCGGCTTTCTGCGCAACCCGTTTGTCGAGGCGTCGCAGTTTTTGGAGGAGCTGCAGATCAAGGAGCCCGGGGAAAAGGCCGACTTTTTCCGACGGCTGCCCGACATGATGGACGCCTTCCCGCCGGACGCGTGCAGGCACAAGTACTTCCCGCTGCTCATTGGTGCGATCGAGTTTGGCGCGGGCGGATCGCAGGCGCTGACGTCGCTGCTGAAGGCGGCCAAGTGGGTCTCGGGCGACGAGTACGAGCGCAAGGTCGTGCCGGTGGTCGTGCGGCTGTTCTCGAGCACGGACCGCGCGCTTCGCATGCAGCTGCTGCAGCACATTGACCAGTACGGCGAGCACCTGAAGCCGGCGGTGGTGGACCAGCAGGTGTTCCCGCAGGTCATGAACGGGTTCGCGGACGCGTCCCCAGTGCTCCGCGAGCAGACGGTCAAGTCGATGATTGCGCTGGCGCCGAAGCTGTCCGAGCGCACGATCAACAACCACCTGCTGCGCAACTTTGCGAAGCTGCAGATGGACGAGGAGCCCGGCATCCGCACCAACACGACGATATGCCTGGGGAAGATTGCGCCGCACTTCAGCGACGTGGTGGGTGCCATGCGGCATTGTGTGGCATTGTGTGCGAGGGATGCAAGCGGAGTGTGACACTGCTTGTTTCGTCACAGACGAGGAAAAAGGTGCTCATTCCCGCGTTTCTGCGCGCGATGCGGGACCCATTCCCGCCGGCGCGCTCTGCGGGCATCCTGTCCCTCGGTGCGTTGCGTGATTGTTCAACTGCCCGAATTGCACCCTCCTGGTTGTCTTCGTCTGCGTGCCTCTCAGTTCGGCCTTTGGCCTACAGTCGCCAGCCACTCTGACACTCAAACTGGTATACTGCCGTTCAGTCGCCACGCAGCAGTTCTACGGCAGCGACGACATTGCCACCAAGATCGTCCCCTCCCTCGGTCCGATGATGGTTGACCCGGAGCGCGACGTGCGTAACCACGCGTTCAGCGCGCTGAGAGGGTTTATCGCGCGTGTTGAGGCCGGCGCACCCGAGGCAAATGGAACGCACGCCGCCGCCGGATCGTCTGCGCAGTCGGGTGCCGCTGGCGGCGCTGCCGACGCGCAGCAGGGGTGGGCTGGCTGGGCGTACAGCAGCGTGAACCTTGTTGCGAAGAAGCTCATTTCGTCGCGCACGGGCTCGGAGGGGGGCGCGGCAGCTGGCCCCACGGGGGCGCCGACTGGGGAGCCTGCCCGCCCGCCATCGGCGCAGCGCGCGTCGTCCTCGGATCACGTGACAACGCCGCGAACGGAGGCGCCGAGCCGGAACACGTCGTCACACGCGAACATGACGTCTGCGCAAGAAAATGCGGTGCTTGCGGCGCTCGAACGTCCAGACACATTCGGCGCTGGACGGCCCAAGGCAGAACCGGAGGAGTCGTGGGAAGGGGGCGACTGGGACAGCGGCTGGGACGCGTCGGCACCAAAGGTTCGCTTGTGTGTGGACTTCCTGTTAGCGCCGCACATGCTAACTATTTATTGTAGTCACAGGCTCAGGGCCATTCCATGCGTGCGAGTGAGAAGGCCGCGGCAGACGATGGATGGGACAACGACAGTTGGGGTCAGTGAAGGCATGCGTGCGATTGGTCGATGTTTGTAGCGTTCTTTTTTGTTTCCCATTCTGACAGTCCCCTTTATGTAATTTCAGAACCGCTGGAGGACACACCGGCACCGGCGCCTGCACCGAAGCAGCCCACACGCGCGGCCGCCTCCGATGCGCGCACGTCTTCCGCGCCCATGCGTCTTGGCCCAGCAACGCCGCAGTCACAGCAGGCGCACCCGCAGACACAGACGCAGACGCAGACGCAGCGACCGCCATGTGCGACTGCGGCGCCACCAGCGACGGCAGTGGCATCGCGCACGTCGACGGCGGCACCGCAGCCGATCAACTGGGCGGCCACTGTGCCATCTGGTGCGTCGTCGTGGGGTGATGCGCCGTGGGACTCGCCGGCCGATGCACCAAAGAGCAGCCACACCGCTGCTGCGAGTGGCAAGCCCGCGGCCGCCGCCAAGAAGACGGAGGGCAGTGGCTGGGACGACGCGGACGATGACGGCGGTTGGGACTCTGCGCCCGTGAAGAAGGCGAGCGCTGTGAGCGTGTCGCAGAGTGCAGCTCGTCCTTCACAGCAGCCTGGGTCTGCGTCGGCGCCCATGTCGTCCGTGCCATCGCGTGGTTCGACTGGCAGCGGCACGCACGCACCAGCGGCATCACAAGGGGGCGACGGGTGGGGAGATTGGGGCGACGACGGCGCAGACGGTGGCGCGGGGGATGGGGACAAGGCAGAGGCTGCTCGTCGCCGTGCCGAGGAACGGAGACAGCGACAACTTGCGCAGCGCGAAGAGAGAGCGCGCGCGGCGCCGAAGAAGGCCGGGCTTGGTGCTGTCCGGATGGGGACGTGAGGCTTTTGCCACATTAAAGTGCGCGATTGCCTTGTGTCATGCGGGTGACTCAGTACGCGATGTTGGCACGAGGCTTGCAGCAAGCAAAAATCGCTCAAGAAGAGGGCTGTATTGGCATTCATTCCGTGAGGCCGAGCGTACGCACGCCCAGGCGGAGGTCGTCGACGAGATGGTTCACGTGCTCCTTGTGTGTGGCATACGACAAGATGCACACGCGGATGGTGAAGAGTCCAGACACCGTCACGGGGAAGAGCAGCACGTGCTGCCGCTTGTTAACAAACTCCATCAGCGCCGTCGTCTGCCGCCGGCACTGCGTCACGCCATCGGCATCCCGGTGGTCCGCGGGACACGTGCACGGCGAACCAACAACGCCCGTCGAGCCGGCACCGCGCAGGTGCGGGCACACGACGCGGAACGTGACGATGCTCATGTAGGGCTCGGTGACGAGCTCGATGGCCGGGATGGTGCGAAGCTCGGCGGCGAGGTAGCGCGCGAGGCGCAGCTTCTCGCTCAGCACGGCACCGAAGGCGTCTGCGCCAAACAGCACCATCGGGAACCATATGCGCATGCCGCGGGGCTCGCGCGTCTGCTCGGGCGAGATTTCGGCAATGTCGACCGTGCCGTTAATGAAATCAAAGGGCGCGGGTGCCTGGAGGTACGCCTGCACGGACGACACAAAGGGCGGGAGACATCAGACACGGCACACACGGCGCAGAGTGCGTAGTCCGTTCTGCTGACTGGACACACAGAGTCGATGGGTTGTCACTCACCGCTCGTTCGTGGCCAAACGACCCGCGGAGCACGTCCACGTGGCGCGTGAGGAAAAGGCCGACGGCGGGCGGAAGGAACAGCGACTTGTGTGCATCCAATGACACGGAGTTCGCCGTCTCAATTCCTGCGGCGAAATGGATATGACACAGTCAACACGGCTCCGTGCACTCGTTTGACAAACTGCTTTTCGTGCAAAAGACGCACCCGCCAAGAGCTCCTTGCCCTCCTTCGAGAGCACAAAGAAGCCGCCGTACGCGCCGTCCACGTGCACCCAGCAGCCAAAATCGTCCGCAACCGCTCGAATCCCCTTGAAATCGTCAATGGCGCCACTCACGACGCTCCCCGCGCTCGCAAGGACGACAAGGGGCACGAACCCGTCCGCGACGTCTACCTCCATTGCCCGGCGCAGTTCGTCCGGGCACATGGCGTGTTGTGCGTTGACAGGGATTCGGCGCAGGTTCGCGGGGGGGATGCCTGCGAGCCGCATGCCCTTCGACACCGAGCAGTGGACCTCCTCGCTTGCATACACGGAGCAGCGGCGGAGATCTGTCTGGGGGTCTGCGGCAATGCGCGCGTCGCGGCCGCACACGATGCCGGCCCAGTTGCCCTGCGAGCCGCCCGTCGAGACGAACCCAAACGACGTCTCGCGGGGAAAACCGACGGCCTCGCACATCCAGAGCACGACGTCCGACTCCATGCGGGCAAGGTGCGGCGCGCACTGGTGATACGACGAGAAGAGGAGCATGCCGCGCGCGACAATGTCGGGGGCGATCGACTGGAGGATGCCGCCTGTCGGCATGAAGCACATGGCGCCGGGATGCCGCGGGTTGCGACCAGACGCGCTCATCTGTTCAACCGTCTGCGCAAACAACTCGGCCGCCGGCAGCGACGACGGCGCGCGCGGAAGGTGCGGGCGGCGCACGGAGTCGAGGGCATCCTGCACCGACCCTGTAACAGCCGGCGCCAGTTAGGGCAATTGCGATGTAACGGTGTTCGCAATTCTCACCGCCTAGCATGACAACGCAGAACGACTAACGCACGCTGCGCACTCGATGTAGCGTGACTCATCACAGTCACTCACCGTTAATCTCGAGCAACGGAGGGCGGTCCTCATCGAAAATTTTGCGGACTAGGTGGTCACAAGCGCTGTGCAAAAGCACCAGTGCCTCATCGCGATTGAGATCGAACGGAGTCCCCGAGGGAAACTCGTTGTCAAGGGCCTTGAGTCCCTTGGTGGGAAGGCTGGTGCTCGCGACTGCGGGCGCAGCTTCATATGCCGTGTGCGAAGCCATACGGCAGTTGCAGACACGCGTGCCAATGGCGGGAAATGGACCACGTGTTGGCGGGAATGGACCCTCTGCAAGGACAAGAAGAGGCCGTTCAGTCGCTTTGTTTTGGGATGGGTGGGGTGCAGGGCGCGTGGGTGTGTGCGAGTGTCAGTTTGCCAGTGAGTGTCGGCGAGTGCGCAGCGGGCACTCGTGACCACAGCGCGAATGTGCCGGCCAATTTTCACGCGAATTTCCAAACAAGGCAAGGTGCGGGTCACATGGTCCGCGCGGGAAGCGCTGTGATTGGCTGGGGCTGGCGAGTGGATCGACTTGCGTGTGGCACAAGGCGAGCCGAGTGGGACAATTAGCAGTGGACGCAAAAAAAACACGAAAAAATAATGGAGAGTTTCAAGTGGCGAACTCCATTGAAAAGTGAAAAAGAAAAAAAATAATTACCGCCGGACAATTTGAACGAGAGAACAGGCCACATGACACGGCTTGCGCTGCGAATAGCTTAATTGAGCTTTTGGGGGCAACGAAGTGGATCGCCCATGCGGCAAAAACGAGTGGACAGAAGACCCTCAGTGCTTGTGCATAGTTACAGCAATAAAAAGCAACCACAGTCACAGCGCCTTTTATCCCTTCTCACTGTCGAGATCGCGGCCCAGCACTAAAAAGTACGTCGCGCACGCCCCGAGCACCGCACACAGCGACCCCGTGTACATGGCGATGGTCACGTCGCCCACCGCCTGCACAATATTGCCCATGGCGGCCGACACGATCACCTGCCCCACAAACTGCATCATGCCGACCACGGCGACGTTGAGCCCGTTGGCACTGCCGTCGCTGCCACGCGCGGTCTCGTACGCAGACAGGCACATGAAGGGCATCGTGAAGAGCGCCGAGAACAGCGTGCCCGACAGAAAGCACATCGCAATGGCCACGGGGAGCGACTCGGTCAGCGAAATGACGCCGACGCCCACGAAAAAGCACAAATAGTAGGTGCAGTAGAGCACGCGCACGCCGGTCCGCGGAACGAGGCGCGATGCGACGATGGACGCAACCACAACGCCCACAGAGTAGGCCGCCAGCCCAAGCGAGCCGATGCGCACGCCCTCGTCGTACGCGTCGCGCGAAGGGTCGCCTTCGGGCAGGTTCGCGTTGCCCGAGTACAGCACAATCCCCACGTAGTCGGTGAAAAAGATGACAAACGACAGAAAGGCGATCCAGCCGAGCGCATTCACCATGCAGATGCGCGCAATCGGCCGCGGGAGGTGCCCGATGAACGCCGCAATGTCCCGCAGGCTCACGTGAGACTGCTGCGGGGCTGCCTCGCCGAGCAGCGGACGCGCCTCCTCGTCCGTGCCGTCGCGCGGCCGGCGCAGCGGGCGCTCGGGAATACTGCAGAGGGTCGCCGTCGTGCACACAATCGCCACCACCAGCCCGCACACAAACGCCGCGCGCAGTTGCGAGCCCAGCACGCGGCCGACGACGCCCCACTCGACGCCACCGGCGACATACCCCAGCGACGCGCCGAAGCCGGCCATGGTCCCGAAGACGCTGTTGCCAAAGTCGTGCTGCTCCGTCGGGAGGGCGTCAAAGAGGTACGCGCGCAGGGGGCCCATGACCGAATCGCAGCTGAAGTCGAGAAAGAGAACGCCCGCAATGCACAGCGCTACGGACGTCGCGTGGCTGTTCCCGCCGAGGTGGCGCCCCAGCCACTCGCCGTTCGGAATGAGGAGAAGCCCGATCATTGCCCCCAGCGCCAGCGCAAGGATGAAGGGGCGGCGGCGGCCCCAGCGCAGCGTGCACCGGTCGCTCGCGTTGCCTATAATGGGCTGCATGATGAGCCCGGCGATGGGTCCCATTGCCCATAGGAGGCTGGAGAAGCGCTCCGTGATGCTGAGTTCGGCAAAGAGCGGGATGACGTACGCTGTTTCGAGCGAGATGCTGCGGGCAGAAACAAAAGGTGAGATCACAACACACACACACAACGCAAAAGAAAACCCGCCAAAACAATCTTCGAAGGACACGCACCCGAACTGAACGGCAAATACGATCGCGCTCAGGAGAAGTATGCGGCCTGTGGGGATCGCCTCTCGCGCGTCGGTTCCTACGCGGCTGCACGCAACAACGTCGTCATGTGCGCTTGCGTCGCCCACGGCATGGACGGGCGTGTGGGCGCGCACAGGCCCACACTCGCCGTCGCACGCGGCGCCTTCCTCTGCGAGACCCATGGCACACACGCGCACGCTGGTGTTCAAACGCAAGCACACTTCAATATTGGCTGGTCACGTGATCGGTTGATGTGGCAAGAGCCAAGGCCACCAGATGTTATTGCAAGGCGGACCAGATCCCAGCTGGGCCTAACTGCCGCACCGGCGCGACTACACGGGCGAGTGCATGCCGAGCTTGGTGCCGAAGAGAAGTCGCGCGCGCTTCTGCGTCCGCAGGTAGAGCCGCAGGTCATGGGCCTTGACGCGCTCGTTCAGAGCGAGTAGAGGAAGCACCCAGCACGTCCCCAGAACGTACGCGTACCAAGGGACCTCGCTCATGGAGAACGTAATCGTCTCAGGGAGTGTCGCCGCGTTGTACACGGCCACAAACGCCGACTGGAGGGCCAGGCTGAAGGCAATATATGTATATCAATTGCAGTCCACATGTGTATGAGGCACAGTGTGCACGCCGCCACTCACCACAGAATGGCACTCGCAGCCCACGCGCGATTGTGGAAAGGGGGGAACTCAAGGACGGTCTTCGTGCGCCGCACAAAGCTCGCCGAAATCGTAACTGCCACGGCGCCGAATGAGCGCGGCAAGGAAATGCAACGACGACGCGCGCAAACCCACGCACACTCGCGCGCACACGCACAATACGTCATGCACACGCACATACACGCCCACATACCGAAATATAGGACCAAGGCCCACAGCGCCAGGTTCTGGGCCAACGCGTAGCCTTGCGAGAACTCCGTAGTCCAACCGTTCCAAACGGCGGACGCAAACGGACCGCTGCGTTCCCCAAAGAGGCCGTTGCATTCGCTCACTGACCCAAACGATGCCACGTAGTCGGCCACGGGGCCGTTGCAGAACCCGCGAAGGATGAGCGCAAACACGCCGACGGCCACCCCGGCAGACGGCAGAAAGCGCACGAGCATGTAGACCGAGTAGCGGCGAGCGAACTTGAGCGTCTCCTTGTTCTTGCCGGTCATCGCACGCAGAATGCCCACGTCGGCCGGCGACGCCAGGATGGAGGCGGCGAGGAGCGGGACGATGATCCACGTGATCCACAGCAGGTGTATCGCATTGAAAATCGGCGGCAGCAGCACAATGTAGTCGATGAGAAGGGCGCAGTAGAGGCACACGTGGCACCCGAGCACGAAGGCGAGCGCCATCGCGCAATTGTCGCTGAGCCGGCGAGCTTCCTGCATGAGCCCGCGCACGACAGAGACATCCGCATCGTGAGAGAGCTCGATCGTGCACGGGATCGCGGTCAGGGCGGCGGCCAGCTCGTTCGCCGACGGCCTCGCATTCACTTCACGCGGCGGAAGAAAGGATAATGATGAGAGATACAATTACAGAGCATTGAAGGAAGCAGAGGAGACAGAGCGTGAGTGAACGAAACAGAAAATGAAAGTAGGAGACACCATGACGCGCACCACTAGTGGCGGCCCCTGTGGCGTCGCCCACACCGCGCGCGTAATCCGGAGTGCCTGCGAAGCAAGCGGAGAAAATTAGGGAAACGGCAGTCCATGAAACGACAAGATCCACAACACTCGCGGCGCCAAGTAACGCGTGCTAGTGTGAAAGTGCGTGTATGCAATGTATGCATGTGTAGTAGTGTGTGTGAATTAGGAGGGCCGGAGGAGCACTGCAACAAACACGCACCGGCCTCGTAGCTCCTGTAGTGCCCCAGCAGGCACGCTGTCGGCTGCATCGGCATCACGGCGATGGGGAGGTCCGAGCGCGCAAACGACGCGCAGTTGGCGGGACGCAGCGCACTGCCGGCGCACGCCACGACCTCGCCGTTCTCCTGCATGATCAGCATCATCTCCTGTGGGGCCAATTGCCGAGGAGGCGCGTGAGTCTGGACAGCCGAACGATAGAAGCGACGAATCGGGGCGACACCAAAGACACACCTCCGTGGTCTCGGGAGTGCATTCCGTGAAAAGGGGGACAAGCAGCGGGACGTCGTCCACGTTTTCCAAGTGAGGGCGAATCGAGTGGATGCCGCGTGGCAGACGGGACTTGTTGCTGTTCGGCACACGGGTGAGCGAGAAGTGAACGGTCATACAGCAAGTGCGCAGCGCTCACGACATATGCCACGAGGCTGCTTCTCACCTCTCGTAGGTGGGCGAATTGTGAGGGTGCGGCGTGAGGGGGGCGACCGACGGCAAGTGCTTGGGGGGAGGCGCCGTGCCAAGCGAAATGTGGCAGTTCCACCCCGTTTCGAGGCCCATCTTGCTCGCGAATTCCTTTGCGGGCATTTCCTCTTCACGCGCAAAGTACACAAAGCGGACGCCTGCGCGAAACAGGAGGATCAGCACAACGCAGGGGTCGTGGGCGCCAGCAACGACAGGCCGATTGTCGCACGTCAGTGCACGCAACAGACCTACTGACACACACACCAGCGCACGGGCAACAGACCTACTGACACACACAACGGTGCACGGCACATAGCACGACGGGATATACCTGCGCCGTTGAGGTCGTCGATAAACTTGATGACGTCCTTTCGCGGTTGCCTTTGCATGGCCACGGTACCAATGAACATTTGGTGCGCCTGGAGCCTGAAAAGGAAAGGAAGAAGTGACGACAGGCAATGAAACAGCCCGTAGGCACATTGAGACACTGTCAAACTCTCGCACATTGACACACTGTCAAACTCTCGCACATTGACACGCTTTCAAACTCTCACACATTCACACACTGTCAAACTCTTGCATCGCACGCTCAGACACTTAAACCCATATTTTTAAACTCACAGATATACAAAAAGGAATGTACGCGCACAAGTCAAATGACCGCCACACATGCGTGCGCCCACAGAAGTGCCATAAACAGGGACATGCAAATATACAACCGCACACAACTACACGCGATCTTTTGAACTCGTACGCAGACACATACGCTACAAACCTGTAGAAATCGCACAGCGTCGAGATGTCCTGCGCCTCCCCCGTGTCCGTCACATCCCCGTCCTCCAAAATAGCCGACTGCCAACGGCTCGAGTCAGCGAATCCTGCAGCGTGGTCAGAATCGAACTAGCACAGCGGCACAACCAGCGACGCACCTGAATGTGACGGTAACCCGCGTAGTCGTCCGGTGGGAGCTCCATGCACAGCGAGCAACACGTGCGCGCGCCGTCCACGCGGCAGTCGCAAAAGTTGCGCTCCAGTCGACGCGCGGCAGGACACCGCGTGGGCGACACATCGATCCACGGCGGAATAGGCTTGTACGCGAACGAAACGACCTCCATGCACTTTGTGAGCGACGTTGCTGGACGGCACACAATCGCGAGTTGGAAAGCGATAACAGAATAAAGAGACGGTGGCCAATTCAAATCACAGGCACATGCCACGGTTCCTCAATCGAGGGACAAAGGGATGGAGGGGTAGGTAAGGAAAGCGATGAAGAGGGAGGGAGGGAAGGAGAGGGAGAGAGGGGGAGAGTGAGAGAGAGAGAGAGAGAGAGAGTGAGAGAGAGAGAGAGAGAGAGAGAGAGAGAGAGAGAGAGAGAGAGAGAGAGAGAGAGAGAGAGAGAGAGAGAGAGAGAGAGAGAG
>CALSCQ010000702.1:0-10723 GCA_943704525.1 Pigoraptor vietnamica
AAAAAAAAAAAAAAAAAAAAAAAAAAAAAAAAAACACAATTAGTCGCAATACAACGTTGCCTCAGAAAAAAAGCCGCAGTCGCGACGCATGCAGTCGTGCGTTAACTCACACCACAGCGCCCACAGCAATGACCCACCGTTTGGAGACGATGTAGGCGATACACACCGCGCAAATGTGTGTGTGTGTGTTTTCTTTTTGGTGTGTGTGTGTTGGGGGGGGGGGGGGGGGTCTCGCAAATCAGTTCTTTTTTAGGCGCCGAATTTGAAAAATGGCGCCTGCCTGACAGCGCTCGATCAGACGGAAAGCGATTTCAAGGGAACGGGAATCGCAATCGAAGCGAAGGCACTGTGCACGTGACGCCCGTGCGCCATTCTTCGCTACAATGGACGCGTTCGTCATGTCGCCCTCCGGGGCGAGGGCGTACAGTGTCTATGGTTTCCACCCCTCCAACATGGTTGGACGCATGCCGGCCGGCGAGTGGCGCAAGCCTCACTGCGACGCCACACCCGCGGTATGTGCGCGCCAGCGTACTTGTTCGCTCGCGTGCGCACCGCGTGCATGCATCCCTTCGTGGAAGCGTGTTTGAATGGCGTTTGGCGTACGCAGATGGGCCGACTACAAGGGGAAGCGCCTCTCGGACCAGAACACGCGGCGAGAGAAGATGCTCGCCATGCAGAAAAAGTGGGTCCCATCTGAAGCACCTGTTGGCCGTTTCGACACATATTCGGCACTTTACACAAACTTGTGGGACGCTCTGGGCCTTGGACACCTCGGCGCTGGATGCACGCAGACGGCCTGCGTTCGCATGTTGGTGCATGTTCTTGACTGGTAGTTGACCGCCTTCATGCACGCACACGCAACAGGCGGCGCGAGGCTGCCCAGCAGCGTGTTCGAATGCTCCCTGACTCTGCGAGCGAGGAGGAGGACGAGGGAGAGGGCGCAGACGACATGGCGGCGCAGGCGGAAAGGGCCGCCCGCACACTCCCCGACGAAAGCTCTGCGTTCATGGACGTGGAAGAACGGGCGCCTGCGGCGGAGGCACATGCGGAGGCAATTGAGGATGTGGTGCGTCTGAAAGTCTCGGTCCCCTCTCTGTGTCTATGTGTCTGGTTTTTTGGACACGCGCATCCGAGACATGTGAGTGTGTGTGTGTGTGTGTGTGTGTGTGTGTGTGCGTGTGTGTGTGTGTGTGTGTGTGTGCATGAGTGCGTCTGTCCGTCTGTCTTCTGCGTTCCGTCTCAATTGACTTCTATCGCAGACAATGGAAGGCGTTGTGCGCAGCAAAGCGAGGGCCGAAAACCCCTTTAAAAACCGCCTTATGATGTCCGAGTGGATGGTGGAGGTGGGAGGGGCAACGCTATCGGCGTGCTCACGACACGCAAGCGCAAAGTGCGCCACATACGATACGCAGATACGCAGATACGCGCGCACACGACCATCTTCGTCCCCCCCACTCTCCCCGCCGCACACACACACACGCTCAATAGGCGCACATTTATTGACGACGAAGACCATATTGGCCAAATAACTGCTGTCTCTCTGTCTGTTTGCTCAGATTCCCTCCGACCTCGCAACGGCGTGGTCGTTTGTCGTGTGCCCCGTCGGAAAGCGCTGCCTTGTTATTGCGGTGGGTCTTCATTCCAATGATCACGAAGCCGTAACACCCCGTCCGTACAGTTACAACCCGCACAATCGCGGCAGCTCTCCTCAAACAGACAACCTGCGGCCATATGCGCTCACATTCGATGCCCGCAGAACAATTCGTCGACGTGCGCGTACCAGCGCAACGGGTATCGCATGAAGCGCTTCACGTCGGCCTTGCCCGGCGGCGGGGGGTTCGCGACAAAAGGGCGGCTACGCGGCGCTGGACTGCATTTTCAACGAGGCCACGGGCGTCTTTTTCGCCCTCGACATCCTCTGTTGGGGCGATTACCCCGTACACAACAGGTGCGCAAGCGCGGAGGCTTGCGATGTAGTCCCACTTTCTGTCAGCCGTCGCATCTTTCGCATGCTTGTGCGTGTGACAAGTGCATCTGCTCACAATGTTGGCACCTCGCAGCGACCGCGAGTTCCGCCACTTTTGGCTCCACTCGAAGCTCTCCGAGTGCGAGGGCGCGGGCGAACGGTCCCACACGAACGACCACCCCTTCGTCGTGCTGCAAGGACACCCATGCACTCCCGACAATGTCATTACTGCGACGGCGCACGCGCTCCAAGTCAACGCGTATGTCTGCCGAATGCAGTCGAGCATGCCCGGGCGCAGCAGCGTCAGAGTGACGTAAGAAAGGTCCGGACAGAATCGAAGCGAAGTGGTGACGCAAACCCGCATTTCACAGCAACGGCAACAGGGGAGAGACAGGGAATCTCAGGCAAAGGGAGCTGAAAAAGAGTTACGGTTCCATGAAACAGCGGGCGCACGAGGGCTCCTGACCCATACGCACTTGTACTTTGGGTTCGGCTCAAAGCCGGCCGGTCGGCCTGCATCTTGGACTTGATGACGTCAAATTGGAAGGTGGGAATCCAGAAGGTGAAGCCAGCGAGCGACCCGCAGGCGAGAATCTGCGACGAGAGGTGTCCGCGTGAGCGTGCAGTTGTAACGACCAGGCATGGAGTTGAACGAACGCGCGCGCATATGATTGCTGAACCAGTCCGGGTACTGTCGGAGTAACAGCCCGCCGGTAACGCCCCACAGATTTTCCAGATCTTCACATTCTGCCCAGTCGACTTGACACACACCCCGTATGCGCTCAGTGTCCATTGGTCACGCGGCGATCGGTTGCCAGGCGGGGATATTTGAGAAATTGCAAAAAAAACGCGAAAATTAAAGAGTTTTGAATAAATCTGACCTCGAGGCAACGGGTGACTCGCAGCAACCGCCGACCGCCGGCGGCGGCAGAAGGTACTGGCGCCAATTGAAATCTCCCCGGGCTCTTTCGTTCTTGATTGATGTCAGAGTCAGCGCCTCTCCGCCGCGTCCGAAGGTGCATCTTTCGACCGGCCCGAGCTCCGGCAGTCAGCTCCGTGCGGTGCCGAGTCGGCCGGCTTCAGTGTGCGCCGGTATATACTGATACCGTGTCACCTCTCATGGTACCCCGGCTAATAGTCGACTGACGCGGCCCCGGCAGCCGGCACCCCTGAGCACTGTAAGCCCCGGGCATGAGATGGCGGCTCCACTTGTTGCTTTCGCGGCCTTGTTCGCCGTGGCCGTCGCATCGTCTCTCCCGGCGTTCGTTTCTGCGGCCCCCCACTACGAAACCGTCGTGTACGACGCCGAGAATGTCAACAAGCTCATCCTCATAGCGTGTTCGCTGCTTGGCGACGTGTTCGTCCTCTACTTTCACTGGAGCACGCCGCCGCACAAGAAGTTCCTTCTCCTTCCCAAGCGTCGCTTCTTCATTCGGCTACACCTCATCTCCGGCAGCCTCGAGATTGTCGCGGGCATCGCGTGCTTTCTGGCAAATGACCCTCGCGTCCCTGCGTACATCATGGCCGCTGCCTGCCTTGCGGGGCACTCGCCCTCTGCCCTCGGTAAGTGCGGAGCCGTGAGTGGCATGCGTCGGTCAGTCATTCCAGCTCCAGCCGGGGTATTAAGTTCGGTCCGAGTTCAGCCAGTTCAGTAGTGTCCGTCGTCAGCCCTGAGTACTCGTCGTTCATCCTTGCCAGTGGCCTGCTGGTTAGAGTTTCTTTCCAGTGTCCATCTATTGCCATGCGGCCATGTTGATAACGTCGGTGTTGCCCATGGCCGGTTCATACGCAGCGCAAACGCCCATCGTGTTCGGAATGAAGGCCGTGATGGTGCCCGCTTACATCCTCGTCATCGGACTCCACTCATGTGAGTTCTTAATGTCCCGCCGCGTGTCGGTGTCGCCGGTTTCATGACGACTGTCGCTTGACTGTACAGTAGTGACGGACGAGTCATTACTGTAATACGGCGATTGAGTGTCTGCCAGAGCTGGTTCCGTCGCGTGTTCGTGGTTGCGTACAGTTCATTCGTCCGTCTCCATTATAATTGATCCCACTGACCGGCCGCCCTGTTTTGTCGCCTTCCCACCGGACCACACGCACAATGCAGACTACGCCATTCGCCTCATCATCGAGCCCACGTCGTTCAACCTGGCCATCAACCAGCTGCTCGTCCTCCACATCTACGTGTGGTGCCGCATTCTGTACACGGCCTTCACGCGCATCGGCATTTTTGGGGAGCACCGTTACTCGGTCGCGATCACTATTAGCGGCCTGATCGTCATACCCGCCGTTGCGGGTTACTCGGCCAACATGTTTGCGATCCTCGCGATTATCGTCTTCAACATGGTGTACCTCTCGGCGTTCAAGCTGGGCGCGTACCGCAAGAGCCTTTGGCTGTCCGAAATGCACAGGGAGACGCTGAGCGAGGGGGCGGCGGGCCAACAGACCATGGCGCTGCTCATCGCAGTGGCAGACGTCTCGCCGGTGGCGGGAAGAAAGACGCGACATGGACAAAGGACAAAGGCACTGTCGACTTGCCGTCCCTCGTTCAAGCCGTCAACGACGCCGTGAGGAAGGCGGAGGCGAAGGAAGAGCACGTGCGAACCCACGACGAGATGCAGGCGGTCGCGCGCACGCTCTACCGCGCGGTGGCAACGTCCGACGCCGCTGCCGTCACTCTCGGCGAGATGATTGCGTTCCTTCGGCGCTGCGGGGTGGATAAGTGGCACCTCGACCGGCTGTGCGACTTTGCAAGCGCACCCGCAGGTGGACCCAAGAGTCCCCTCGTACGTCGCGCTCGGAGCGCCCGTTCGGCCACGGGAACGCCGATGGGCAGTCGTCCCGGAAGCGGGCGTCCCTCAAGCCGTCTTGGTGCGCCACAGCCCACGGGCGCGTTCGACTCGGACAATTTCGCGCAGCAGGGCCACGCAAACGACCCGCTGACGCTGCAACAGTTCGAGGCGTGGATTTCGCACAGCGTCGACTACGAGGCACGCTTGCTGAGCGGGCAGTCCGTCTCGTCGCAGAAGCTCACGAAGGAGAGCGACATTGCGCGGTGCATATTCGACCTCCTGGACGAGGACAAGAGCGGCTTTTTGGAGCTGGACGAGCTCCACGAACTGCTCGTGCAGTGGGGTCTCCCTGTGTCCGAAGCCACGGACTTTTTGCAGGCGTTCGACGACGGCGACGGTCGCATCGACTTTGGGGAGTTCGTCAAGTTCATGCGGCCCGTGTGGATGTACGCCTACTCGACCATTCTCGCCGCGAAGAAGAGCGCCGAGGAGCGTCGTCGCATCGACAAACAGATTGACGAGGACCGTCGCAAGATGCTGGCGTTTTCCGTCAGCGCAGACAGCGCGCCAAACGACACCATCCACGAGCAACCAGTTGTCGTAGCGCTGGAAGGGACGGCCGTTGTCCCGTCAACGGGCGCCCCTTTCCTGGCGCTGCCGCCGTATTCGAGCGCTGCGCCGGCCGTCACTGCGCCGAGCACCAACGCCGCCGCGGGGGATGACGCGACTGTAGGGATCGAAGCACTCGCCGCAGAGATCATTGCGCTCGAGGTACCGACGTCACAAGCCGTGAGGGGGGCGTCGCAGGATGTTGTGACAAACGAAGCGCTTGACGAGCTCTTGGAGGCGACGGCGGACGGCGCTCTTCCGGGCGTCGTGCCCTCCGACGGATGACAGAACGGCGCTCTTGCTTCACATCGCGGACGACGCAACGCGTGTCCGAGCGCACGAGAGGGTGTTTGCGTTGCGTGAACCAAAAAAAAAAAAAAGAAAAAAGAAAAAAAAAAAACGTGCAGTTTACATTCAGTGGGTCAAATTTCTAACTTGACGGTGCCTGACGCTAGTAACAGTCGGTAACAGACTGATGCACGTGCCGAGGCAAAGCGGCCGTTGAAACTGCAAGTTTTGGCATTTGCATTAGTGCTTCCCAGTCTGTTGCCTTGTGTGGCCATGGAGGCAAAGGGTGCGACGGCTTTCAGCGGCGACGGCGTGGACGTCATCCGCCGCGTTGTGCAAGCGTCCTCTGCCGAACGCCGGTCTGAGAATGTTGAGGCCGCTTACGATATATATCGTTGCTGCGACATAATTGCACGCAAAGGCTTCAAGAGGGTGTGTGCGTGCGTTCATGCACGTGTGTGCGCATTACTTGTGTGTGCATGTGCGCGCGTGTGTGTATGATTGTGTGTGTTAAGAGGCTGTGTGTATGCGTGCGACTGCATGACACGTGCGCACATCTGTGTATGCGTATGTGCTAAGAGATGTATACGCGTGCGCTTACAAGCGCGCGCGTGTACATTCCTGCTGTGTTCGTGTGGGTGTGGGTGTGCGTGTGTGCATGCTAGTGCTCCGGTGCGCAGTGGTTGATGCTCTGCGCAACGTCAGATTGCCCTCCAGTTTCCCGACGACCTCCTCTGCGACGCCGCCGCAGTCGCGCGTCTCATTGAGCGGCGCACTGGCCAACGCGCTTTCATTCTGGGCGACACTTCGTATGGCAGGTGAAGAGATGCGACTGTAGCTTATTATTATATTGGTGCTTCTCATATCCCCTCACACGACGTGTACTCACACAGTGCGGGCGCATTTCCACTTCTCCACTCATTTAGAGATTGCACTTGCACGCACGCGTCAACCACACGTCTTCTCCCTCTCCGCATTTTTGCGCAGTTAATGGACACCCGTCTATGCTTTAAGCTCACCCGACACCCTCTCCGCAGCTGCTGTGTGGACGAAGTTGCTGCGCAGCACGTGAACGCCGACTGCATCATCCACTACGGCCGCACTTGCCTCAGCCCGTGAGTGCGACTCAAGCGCTGAATGAGGCACAGAAGTCGAATTACCGACTCGCGTTCTCACTGAGCCCTATTCCTCACCTCCTCTACCGTTCTCTTAATATCCCGTATTGTCGTTGCGCAGATCTTCGGGCGTGCCGGTCCTCTACGTGCTCGAGAAGCGCAGCGTGGACATGGTTGCGTGCGTGTCGGAATTTCGCCGCCTGTTCGCAGACGCCGCGTCGCACGTTGTCATTCTCTATGACACGGCTTATGCGCATGCTATCTGTGAGTTGCGTCTTCGTTGGCAGTTCTGCGTTGTGATTGTACGCCTGCTCCCTTCTCACTTTATTTGTTGCAACAAGTTCTTACGCACTTATTTGGCAGGCGATATTGCGGCTTCCATTAAGTCCACGCATGCAAATGTCGTCGTCTCCTCCCTCGCCGTCCCCGAGCGCCTCTCGCCTGGCATTGCGACCCCATGCGCAACTGCGTGTGCGAAGACTTCCAATTGCTGCGGTGCAAGTGAGACGGATCAACGCGCGTGCGAGCAGGGGAACCAGTGCAACAAGGAGGAGGCGCGCGAGTGCGAACGACAGAGCGGGTGTTGCGATAATGCGCGCCCGTCTGCGTGCGAAACGGTCAACGTGAGCGAGACCTCGGCGCCTCTGTCGAAGGTGTCGGCCGTGTTGGGTCGCTTGATTGAGCTACCGGAGGGGAAATCGATGGCAGACTATTCCGTGTATTACGTGGGCGGCGAGTCGCAGACGCTCACGTCGCTCATGCTGACGCACAACAAGTCGCAGGTGTGTGTTTGTTTGTTGTTGTTTTGAAATCCGTTGCATTGCCGTGGTCGTTGACATCTATTTTGGAGCATCATGGCTGGCCATCCTTCCTGTTTTGTTGCCCACGCACACCCTGACCCTAACGCCAACCACACTTACATGGAACTTTTGCCACCTTGCGCAGTTTTACACGTTTGACCCCTCCACGAATGTCGGTCGGAAGGAATCGGCGAATGTGAACCGCTCTCTCATGAAGCGGTGCGTGCGATTGATGGCCACTCTCGCACACCGCTTCGTTCCTAGCCGTACTTGCTATGAGCTGTTCTCTGTGTGCTCAAAGTCTTCTCTCGTGTGCGGTGCACGGTGCTCACAGTGCTGTGACGCGCAGCTTCTATGCGATTCAGCAGGCGAAAGACGCCGAGGTCGTTGGAATTGTGGCGGGAACTCTCGGCGTCGGTGGGTGTGCACGTACTGGTGTTTCTCAGGCAGCGAGCGAAGACTGTAGCGATGTAGTCACAGTGTGTCACGGTCAACCCGTCTAAGTCTTGTTGCGCATGGCTCTTTGTCGCAGCGGATTACCTTGGCGCCATTCGACGAATGCGCGAGATTGTGCACGCCGCGGGAAAGCGCTCGTACACCTTTGTTATGGGGAAGCTCAACGTCCCCAAGATGGCCAACTTCATGGAAATTGACGTCTTTGTGCTCGTCGCGTGTCCGGAGAACACGCTCATCGACACAACGGTACGTGCGTACAGTGTTGCCGAATTGATTGCAAGTGCATATTCAGACGCGTTATCTGACTTCGTGGCTGCGTTTTCCGTTCGTGCAGGACTTTTACAAGCCGATTGTGACGCCATTTGAAATGGAAGTCGCGTGCGTGCGTGGGAAGGAGTGGACCGGCGAATACCACATTGACTTTCGCGATGTCTTGCCAGGTGCGCTGACGGTGTTGACCCTGCCAGTTATTGTTGGCGTGGCCTTCGCTCACGCCGACGTATTTTGTGCGCCGTTGCGTGTGCTGGCTATTATTACATACCGCACGTGTGTTTGAGCTTCATGCGAGAGAGACCGGCTGTTGTGCGATGGTGTGACCCTTTTCCAGTGTCCATTCCGTGGGTTAATTTCTCCCACTTTTTCTACCCTGTCGCCGATGTCGCGCAATAGCGATGTTCAAGGGTGCGCATGGCGGCGCGGACAGCGCTGCGCGAACAGCCGCCGCAAGCGACCAACGGAACGACGAAGAAGAGGACGATGACGACACTCCTGAGTACTCCTTCATCACGCAGCGCCTGTACCACCGGCAGCGCCCTCGCGACGGTACGCTCTTCAGCTCGCGTGTCGTGTTCCCGTTCGTGCCAGTGCGCTACACTTGACATGCACGCAAGCAATGTGCGCACAGAAATGCGAGGCGTCCACTGCGTGTTAATTTTGCCCTGTCCGTTACCACTGGGACATAGCAGACGCAGACACATTGGCCGAGGGCGTCAGTGCCGTCTCTGTGCGCAATAATCGCACCGAGCTCGTCGCGGCAAGTCCTGCAGGTGAGCTGGCGCACCGAATTCGAATGCTGTCCCATCCCGCGCCCTCATCAGCAGCGCAAACTAACACGGCCGTTGCGCAGCCGATTTCCTGTCGCGGCGTACGTTCCGTGGGCTCGAGCAAGCAGTCGGAGAGACGCCCGTTACGCTCGCGGTCGAAGGGCGGCGCGGAATTGCAAGCGGTTACGCCGACGAAACAGAGGACGCTCCCAAGCCCTGACCACCGGGGATTGACCAACAATGCGAGTGGCCGAACACGTTATCGCCGTTGTGCGAGTCATCGCGCGACGCGCCACCTCGCCATCTTCGAGCGCGGCTTGCTCCGATACGAATGAGAGTACACACGGCGATGCTAAGACACGGCGCACACGGTGCTTCGCTGCCGCTTCTTCTGGTCCGATGGGCCGAAGGGGTCGCCATCGCGCGGGTCCGAGTGGGTGGTGCGTCCCGTCTTCTTCTCTATGAAATACAGCGTGCCGTTGGGGTCGACGGCCTCCGTCCAGCCGCGCGGCAGTGCTGCGGCACCGTGTTCGGCGAATGTGAGTCTCTCGTTGCAATCAGGGGACATGTGGCAATGCAAAACAATACTGTGGCCAGTCTTTCGATGCCACCAGCAGCAAAGCCACACAACGGCTCCCAGCACAACCACGGCACGCGTCGCACCTTTCTTCTTCGTCTTCTTCTTCTCGTCCTCCGGGTCGAGGCGCGGGTCTTCGTACGTCGTCCGTCCCGTGAGGGGGTTTGTGAAGAACACGACGTCGTTCGCGTCCCGGTGCGCCGTCCACCCCGGAGGGAGGCGAAAGTGGTCGTGGTCGTACTTGACCTTCTTGCCCTTTAGCTCCTCCTTCCTCAGTCGCGGGTCTTCGCGGGTGTTCGTCCGCGTGTTGTGGCTGCCGAGGCAGTATATGACGATCAGCCCGCCGTCACGTGAACATAAGTGCAAGCGCACGACTCCTTTGAGCAGACACCCACTCGATAAAGTAGACGCAGTTGTCCTCGTCAAGCGCTTCTTCCCAGCCGTACGGTAGCTCTGAGGGACCGCGCACGGGGGAGGGGGGGGTAAGCCACCGACCCACATGACCAGAGAGAGAGCGCTTACACGAAACGCAAATTATGGACAGTCACACCAAGAAGCACACAGACGGACAGACAGCACACGGCACAAGAGGCGACAAACAGGGGGAAAAAGGGGTTGAAGAAGAGAGATGGGGGGAAGAGGGGGTGAGAGGATGCTCAGGCGAAAACGCACCGCTTTTGCCGGACTGTTTGCCGGTGCGGGGCTTGCGTGGGTCCAGCCATGTCGTGGTGCCCGTGTTGTGACTGCAACGGCACGAAAACGAGTACGTAAATGGGAGGGCGAAGTGAAAGCAAAGCGTCAGCACACTCTCGATTCTAATCGCCACCCACTCTATGAAGTATGCCTCTCCATCGCGTGTGAATGCCTCCTCCCACCCGGGCGGGAGGGGACCGAGCGTGAACTCCGCCATGTCCTTTGCGTGGTTTGCGAGGAACGTGCGCTCACACTCAAACAGTGAAACCTAAAGTCCAAACGCGGTGAGAACAGTAAAACTTCTGTATCAGAACTTTTTCACGATTACTTAACCGATTTTTACGATTTCACAAGGAGCGGAAAGCTGGATAATTGCAGTTTTCC
>CALSCQ010000705.1:0-17288 GCA_943704525.1 Pigoraptor vietnamica
GGGGGGGACGTGTGCGCGTGTGTGTGGGCGTGTGTGTGGGATACTAAGTGTTGTTCCCCGCCTTCGTTTCCGTCCACGTGTGCAGGGGGACCCCGTGCGTGACCTCATCGCGCGGTACTTTGGAGAAGCCGAAGCAACAAAGCGACAGTCGACCCAGTTGGATGACGTCACGATGGACGCGAAAGGGATCAAGGAGCTTATGGTGCGTGCGCGCGTACCTCGCCGTTTGGGCGCTGCCAGGCACTTCCGTTTTACGTTTGTTGTATTTAGACGCTCTATTTGCGCTTTTCTTTGCTCTGTGTGTGTGTGTGTGTGTGTGTGTGTGTGTGTGTGTGTGTGTGTGTATATGTCTGTGTGTCCGTGTGTCTGTGTGTCTGTGGCGGACTGCGTGCAATGTGTATAACGCAGTGTTAGGCAACCTGTCCGTGCTGGCCACTCACGTGTCGACGATGCAGCGGCGCGGCGCATGGCGTGCCGTTATCGACCTAAGCGCGCGCTATTTGACGGCCCACGGGCAGGGCTTCGACCGCGGCGAAGACGTCATGCCCGTTCACACGCACAAGACACTCCAGGTACGCGCGCTTGTCCCCCGACATTATGCACATGCACCCATATCATTTCCTGCCCATGTTCTCCCTCTGTTCGCACCCTTTTCCTCCTTCTGTTCTGCGAGAATGCTCTCGCGTGCAGAATTCGGGAACAATCGTTGTTTTGAGAGTGGCTACGGGCAGTATTCAATGAGACGCGAGTGTGACATCGTGTCCCCCTTGCGCAGATGTGGCTGTGTCGCGCGGCGGCGCTCGTGCGGCTTCGTATGTTCGAAGTGGCTGCGACTGAGCTTGCGACGTTCGGCGACTTTGACCGCGCGGACCTTTTCTTCGAGTTCTACCCGGACTCGTACCCCGGATGGAAGGGTGGGAATGTGCTCGTCGGCCGTTTGCTTGTCATGACCGCGTGTGCGTCTGTGGAGTGTGTTGTTGCGGCTTGCTCACGTCGTTTGCGCCTGTTACTCTGCAGGCTCCATGGTGCCGTTTTCGCTGCGGGTGCTGCACGCCGAGCTTCCAATTCACCTCAGTATGGCTCAGGAGTCGCTCGACCGCACTTACGGGCTGCTGGACAGCTGCAATAAGGCACGCCCGATCCCTCGCACGCACGAAAGCACGGCCACTCGCGCACAGCACTTAGGAATACTCCCATAACACACACACACACACACACGCACACGCACACGCAAACGCGGTGTACTTATGAATACTCTGACACTTGCAGGTGTTGACCGGCCTACGCGCTGGCGATGCGTCCATGGGACCCCTCAATGCATCGGACAAGGCATCCGCAATCGCCGTCTGGGAGGAGCGCGTCGCCCGCCTCAAATTCTCCGTCGGCAACCAGTTCCTCCTTTTGAAGGTGCGTGGGCGCGTGTGTCGCTTGTGGTCTGTTGTCCCGAAAGCATTGTCCACTCGTGGCGTGAATGGTGCGCCGTTGGTTCGTCGCCTGTCGTGGCCACTCACGGTGTGCACACGTAACAGGACTACGATCTCGCCGCCGTTCTGTACGGAGAGCTGCTTGCAAACAACCCCACCAACGTCCCCCTGCTGTCGGGCATTGGGCGCATGTATGTCCAGCTCGGTGACCTGAAGACTGCGGCGGCCTTCTTCGCCAAGGTCGAGGCGGTGGTCGGTCATCACCCGACGGCGCCCGTGTTTGTCAACAGGTGATGACATGGCCGCGATTTTTTCCTGCTTGTTGCGTCGTGCTACAGTTGCTTGTGTGCCGGAGCGGCTTCTGTGTATGTATTGCAGTGGCTCACGCGCGCACTCTTCGCATTAGGGCGCTGTTGCTCCTCGCGGAGGGCTCGTGTGCCAAGGCGATTGACGTTCTGCGTGGTGCCTTGAAGGCGGAGCCTGGAAACCTCGTCGTCGCGAACAATCTCGCTGTGTGCTTGCTTTACGACGGGAACTTGCAGCACGTGGGTGCTTGTGTTGCTTGGAGTGCACCGCTCCAGGGCGAGAGTGGCTTGTCCGCGCCCTTTCGCTCCGTCACACTTTGTTGCCTGTTGTGTGCGCATATTGATCACCGTGCCAGTTTTTAGCGAGTACGGTGTGTGCTTCTTCCGGTTCCCCATGGCAATTCAATTTCTCCACTCTCTGAAACAGCCGGCCTCTTGCCATTCGCTGTGCGTGACCGATGTGCACTTTTTGCCCCACTGCAGGCGATCGGCGTTCTCGAGAACCACCTGCAGAACTACCCGTCGCAGAGCGTGCGCGAGAACCTCCTCTTCAACCTCGCGACGATGTTTGAGCTGGAGTCCGGACGCAGCGGCGACAGGAAGCGTGCGCTGATAGGGACGGTGGCGTCGCACGCGTCCGACGGCTTTGACGTGGAGTGCCTCAAACTGGCGCTCTAATGAATGGTCAGAAGAGTGCACTCTGTACCGGCGTGTGTGTGTGTGTGTTGGGGGGGGAGCCATTATGTGTGTGGAGAGCTGTTTGCTTTACGACTGTAGTGTACCGCAAGTGCATTTCCTCTTGAAACCCGCGTGTTTATCCAGCTGCTTGTTCGACAGTGCCCGCCACTGCAGCGCAAAAGAGAACAAAAGTCTTGACAACAACTGCGATATGACTGCTAAAGGGCGCCGCGAAGCCTAAACTTACACAGGCGGTGTAAGCCTTGCTAAACTGTATACACAAATGGTGTCGCATTAAAGTCCAATTTTTACTAAGTTGAGTGATGTCATCACACACGTGATGTCAGCGAGCTCGCGTCGTTTTCCCACACTGCCTATTCGCAAGTGAGTCTGTCCCAATAGTTCTTTTGCTCTCTCTCGAGAAGCGGAGCTTACTTGACTCCTGCGCGACACCCTCTTCGGTGCGGAAGCGGAGCTTCTCTTCCGCGGGCGACTCGTTTGTCCCACTCACCATGCAATGACCTTGAGCAAGTTGCTGACGAGCACTGCCGTCACTGCTCGCTGCCGGCTTCAGATGTCTTCGCGTCCCTCTTCGGCGTCCGAGCGCGTGCGACGGGGTATTGCGAATCTGTCGCAGAAGGAGCGCTTTGGCGTGCGCCCTGAGGACGACGGCAGCAGCATGGACAGCATACACACGGCGCATATCAAGGACGTGCACGACGTGCCGATGAGCGCCATCACGCGTCCACTGCCGTCGGAGCTGTGCGAGAGTAAGGTGGAGAGCTTAATGGGCGCGATTGGGAGCGACAAGAGCGAGGCTGTGCCGCCGATTGATGTGATGTGGGTGCAAGGGAGCGAGGGCGGTAACTACTTTTTCGCTTTTGGAGGCTGTCACAGGTGCGTCTGCCGTGTGCGTGTGCGTGTGCGTGTGTGTCTGTGTGTGTCTGTGTGTCGGCTGTGCGTGTGCGTGTGTGTGCCGTGCGTGTGCACTGTGCGTGTATGTGTGTCTGTGTGCGTCCGAGTGTGCGCGTTGTGTACGTGTGTGTGCCGCTGTCTGCGTGTGTTTGTGTTTTGTGTCCGAGCGGTGTGTGTGTGTGTCGTACGTGCTTTTGTGTGAGGTGTGCGCTTGTGTTCGCATAAGATTCCTTACAGTCCTTACCCTGTCGTTTCAAGATTTGAGGCGCACAAGCGTCTCGGCAAAGAGACAATACGCGCCAAGCTCATTCCGTGCTCGGAAGGTGCGTGACATGGCGTATTGCTCGATGTATTAAGCGCAGAGAAACATGGCAGAGACAATCTACGTTTGGCACTCTTTTGTACGCACTTCAATTTCGCCGGTCTCTGCGTATGTTGCGTGCATCCTTCGACGGTTTTCTTCGTGTGCTCTGAGAGCATGACTACAGACTCTGGCTCGATCGCACACGCGGCCGCACACGCCTACACTTCTACTCATGAGATTTTATTTCACTATCACGTGATCGCCCATAGAACAAGGCTCAGCATAGCGACTTCAAAGTTACCGTGCAGTGAGAACGTGCTGCAACATGCTTTGACGCCTCCTGCATGCAGGCCAGCTGAAGATATTCCTTGGCAATTCGGCGCCCTCCAATCTCAAGTGAGAGCTCATGAACACCACGAAGTGGGATGAACCCGACGGGCTACGGGCGCTGGCGCGGCTCAGCCGTGGCGACAGTCCGCTCTCCTGAGTATGCAAGACATGGGTTCGCGTCTCTGCAATGTGTGCGCTAACAACGTGGTAGTCATTCTGCCGATAGTGAAAGGTGACTGTGTAAGTGTCGAACTCTATGAATTACGCATTTCGAGGATACCGAGGTCCCGGAGTCTGGAGCCGACTGCACCAGGCAGCACGGCGGCCGGGCGAGCCGGCGTTGCCGCTGAACATCCGGGCCGGCCGACGGGCCACCGAAACGGTTCAGCTCGCCAACTGGCAATGTGCAAACGGACTGGCAATTACGCACAGTCGGCACGGACCACGCGCACCAATTAGGCCACGTAGTAACGGGAGAATGCCACTGACTGCTTGGAAATTGTGTGGCATGCGTGGACATCGGGAGGGCTTCGGGTCGGGTCGGGTCGTAGCTGTCCAATCGGAATGCGGCGCGGTTACCTCCTCGCAGGCGTGATGCTATTAATAGTATTCAATTGGTAAGCGGTGGGTAACTGCGCAGCAACCCGATTGGTTCCCGTGAACCGCACACTCTCACGCATACACGCACACAACATGACCGTGCTTTCTGGTGCGCATATAAGGCGATTCATCCTCTGCTGCTGAAAAAGTCAACAGTACTCGACACAACTCGATATTTGAAGTTTATTCTCAACGATATTCAAAACTTGTACTTCGAATCTCGTACTTCCTCTGGCAACCAGGGCCGTAGCACCGCCGGCAACCATGGAGGTTGAGATGAAGCCCCCGACGGTCACCGTGGACATTGACGCGGGACCCAAGAAGACTCCCGAGAAGACGGGTTGCTGCGGCAAGCTCGGCGAACGTTGGAGCGCTCTCGAGCCGTGGCAGAAGGCCGCGATCGTCCTCACGTTCGTTGCGGTCGCGGTCGTCGTCACCGTCATCGTCGTTCTCTACGCCATTGCCCCCGCTATTGCCCAGAGCAACGTCGACAACTCGCGCTTCGTGATGGAGAAGATCGTGATGAGCAACCCCAGCGGACAGACGGTTGAAGTCTCGTGCACGATGACCGTCTACGACGCGGGCCCAATGGCCGGCACTGTGAAGTCGAGCATCGCAGAGGTCCTCTTCCTCGGCATGCCCTTTGCGACGATCGTGATGCCCGAGATTCAGATCAAGGCGAACGAGCCGACGACGGCGAATGCCAACAGCCCCCTCGTGGTCTTCAACAACCACGTCTTCCAGCTCGCCGCGCGCCAGCTCCTCGCCGGCAACAGCGTCGTGTGGACGTTCAAGGGCGACATCACGGTCGAGGCCGACTTCCTCCCCAACATGCACCTCTCGCTCAGCAAGGACGTGCTCATCCCAGGCATCGACATTTCGCAGAACACGGCGTTTGACGTCGTTATTGTCGGCGGCGAGACCCCGAACGTCCTCAACACTACGGTGACGCAGACGTTCGTCACGACGAGCATCAACACGCTCTCGAACGTCGGCCGCGTGACGTTCGACCTGTTCGGCTACTACGACGCGCAGAACAAGAACCTCACGAAGATCGGCATCGTCACTGTTCCCGACTTCGGCATCGTGCAGGGGTTCAATACGCTCGAGAACGTCGCCGTCGACCTCATCCAGGGCGACAACGAGACGAACGCGGCCATCAGCAAGCTCCTCAGCAACTACAACACGGGCCGTCCGACGAACATCATTATCGCCGGTCCCACGGAGTGCGCGTCGCCCTTCTTCCTGAACACCGCCCGCCTCTCGGCCACGCTCAACGGCGCCCCGATGCACACGCTCGCCGTCGCCGCCAACATCAACCTCAAGTCGGCCCTCGGCGGCGGCGTGTACCTTACGGCGTACAATCCCTACAACAAAGAAGTCGTCCAGTCCGACATGGTCATGAACATCGCGCTCAAGACCGGCCTTCCCGCGTACACGTACACGAGCCTCCACAACGCGACGAACGCCGTGTGCCCGCCCACGACGTACTTCAGCCAGCTGTACCAGGCTTCGGTTCCGTCGGCGGCGATCCCCGCCAAGACCCTGTCGACGTTCTTCCTCAACCTCGGCCCCGCGCCCGGTCAGTCGCCCGAGTGCTTCGCGTCGTCCGCGCAGGCGATCATGTGCATGCAGCAGGCGCAGGGACAGACGATGTTCGAGGTCAGCACGGCGGGCTCGATGCGCATTACGTTCGACAACTTCAGCGCCGTGATCAATTACGACCAGGACCTCGCGCCGACATTCTTCGAGGCCCTCGTTTTCTACGCCGCCAACGCCGAGTACCAGTGCGCCAACTACAACTTCACGCAAAACCCGCAGTATGTCCCCGTCCTGCGCAAGTGCCCCTCGACGAACGGCGCGCTCGACAGCTTCACGACGATCGTCCCAGCCGGCACGATCAGCAAGGAGGAGAAGGACTGGGTGCTCGCGCGCAAGTCGGCAATCAACGCGCCCGCCAACGGCCAGAACACGAGCGCGTGGATGGCGTACCTCAACAACCTCGGCCTCGCCGGCTTCAACCCGAGCCAGAACGTCCCCGTGCCCACGATCGCCATCGCTGCGTCGGGCGGCGGCTACCGCGCCATGTTCGCTTCGATGGGCGTGCTGTCCTCGCTTGACGCGCGCAACGGCGACTCTGTTGGCAACCAGACGGGCGGTCTCCTCCAGTCCGCGACGTACCTTGTCGGTCTCTCGGGCGGTGGCTGGACGGTCGGTTCGATCTACGACGCTGACTTCAAGCCCGCGAACGCCGTCGCGAACAGCTTTGGCTCGTTCAACTTCTGGAAGCCGGACGAGCAGGGCGGCCTCACCGCCGTCGCCGAGGGCTGGGCCGACGTCATATTCCGCACGGCAACCAAAAAGTTCGCCGGTTTCGACGTGTCGCTGACGGACCTGTGGGGCCAGATGCTGTCGAAGCAGATGATGACATCGATGGACACGCGCATGTCTGGACTCCTCGAGACCAGCGCCATGGCGAGTTTTCAGGCGCCCTTCCCGATCCTCACGGCCGCGCAGGTGTTCCCCGGCGACAAGAACCAAACGGCCCCGAAGGTCATGTCCTTCTCTCCCTTCAACGGCGAGATTGCGGGCATCGGCGGCGGCGACAAGTCGGCGGGCGTCACGGGTCTCTTCAGCACGCAGTACCTCGGCACGGTCGTCGACAACGGCGTCCCAACGAACGAGGACCAGTGCGTCGTCAACTTCGACAACCTCGGCTTTGTCGTCGGCATGGAGTCAGCCGCCTTCGAGGTCAGCCTCGGCCAGGCGACGGAGGGCGTGTGCAAGAACCTCCTCGCCAGCGAGCTCGGCTTCGCGTCGTGGGTTGGCGGGACCATCTGCGGCGACCTCTTCGCGTTCCTCGACCACAAGGAGACGGGCAAGCAGCTGTGCCAGAACCTCGTCGCGTCCGGCATCCTCCCGATTCCGCCGGTGTTCGTCCCCGTCATCTCGACCATGATCTGCGGCGACCTCCCCGACAACATCACGACCGTCGACGAGATGTGCGACGCCGTCCAGGCCGACCTCGTCCCCAAGTTTGACCAGCTCGTCACGCTCTACTGCACCGCGATCGCCACGAACGAGACCGAGTGCCAATCGCTCAACGCCACCGTCCAGGCCGTCATCGCGGAGATACCCAAGGGCTGCGCCGTCCTCAACGTCGTTCAGCGCGTGCTCAGCAAGTACGGCCACGTCCGCGTGCCCCCCGCGCAGTTCGCAAACCCGTTCTACAACGCTCCCGCCGTCGCCGCGGCCGAGCCCCGCCTGGCCTCCGAGACGACGATCGCCGGCATCGACGGCGCCTTCGCCGAGGGCATGAACATCCCGTTCTGGCCGCTGCTGCAGACCGAGCGCGCTGTCAACATCATCTTCGCGATCGACGCCGGCGCCGACACGACCCAGAACCTGCCTAACGGCGCGTCGGTCGTCAACGCGGCCGCTTACGCCAAGGCGTTCAAGCGCCCCTTCCCGAAGGTGCCGACGCTCGCGCAGTTCAACGACCCGGCGACCAAGCTGCTGAACAAGACGACGTTCTTCGGCTGCGGCAAGTCGAACGTGCCCACGATCGTGTACATCCCCAACCGCTTCGTGACGTACCAGGCCGACGCGATGCCCGGCACGCTCCAGCTCGCCTACGAGCAGGGACAGATCAACCAGCTCATGCTCAACGCCTTCGCGACGAGCACGGGGTTCGCCGACCAGCCCAACCTCGCGCGCGCGATTGGGTGCGCCGTCCTCGACGCCGGCTCGCAGCCCCTCCCGCGCGGATGCACGGACATCAACTGGCAGTCGTTCTGCTGGAAGTAAGCCGACCCGGACGGTGACGCTCGTCGTCCGCTCAACGCATACTGCGTGCGCGTGCGCGTTTGCTCCTCTTACTTGCCTTTCCCTCCCCTTTTCTCGCGCCTTTGGGCGGCTGCGCTGGTTCGCGCCGCCCTGTCTCGCTGCGTTCGCCTGCATGGTCCTTGCGCTGGTCGCATGCGTGCACGACCTAATAATACATTCTTTTAAAAAAAAAATCTGACCGCCCACTTGAAGCGCAGTACGCACAGCTGGTCACTGCAGGCAGTGCATACATTGCGCGCGTGCATGCGGTGCCACTCGAGCACCAGGTGGCAATGCTCAAAGCACGCTACGCCGCGCAGAAAAGCCGGGTCGTCGTCCTCGAGACGAAAAACACACAGCACGACGTTTGTCAAAGCCGCGGCACGCGTCGTCGTCGTCGTCCTCAGCCGCAGCAGAGACAGACAAACACACAGCACGACGTTTGTTCGCGGCATAGCCAACATTGAGGCCGATGGCAGGATCAGTACCCCGGATGAGCTCACGTGCCAGCGTCACTGCGTGAGGAAACTTGCGCTTTGAAAGATCGCCAAGACATGGCACACAAGCAAAGGCCAGTACTCACTCGATCCCTCTCTCTGTTGAGCATCTCCTTCTCGGTGTCTGCGTGTACTGTAGCTGCCATGGCGTGGTGGCGGTAGTCGGCCGCTGGCCTTTTGGCCGTGCGATGTTACGTGCGGCCGCGTCGTGTGTGAGGCGCCCACGGCCTTGGTCGCCCGACTTCGTGCGTTGCGTGTGGGTGGCGCGCAGCGTGCTCCTGTCGACGTCCTCTCCAGCGCCGCATCGCCGCGTGCAGCAGACAAGGCCCTATTCGCCCGCCCAACCGCGGCGAGTGGAGGATGACGTCGATGTTTCTGCGCGTGCGGCGGAATCCGGCGACGGCGGAGGGCCCGCTCTGCCGTCGTGGGGCCACGGTGAAAGCGGGCCCCACGCGCACACTTCTTCGCCGAAAAACGCGGTGAGGGGGCGTCCCACGGAGGGCATATCGAGCCCACATCGGCCGTCCGCCGGCGACTCTTTTGTGGAGGGGTCGGGTGGGCGCCTGCACGTCCGGAGGAAGCGACGCGCACCGCCGGTCGCGAGTGACGGGCCTGAGCTGCTCTCGTCGGCTGAGGAATGGTTGTGGGACCCAAGTGGACGCGACGCATGGCCGCTCGGGGGTCAGCCGGGGGCCGTCGCGCAATCAAATGCCACGACGCCGTCCGTTGCTGTCACTCGCACGGGCGCCGGTGCCGCTGTTTCTGCTGCCTCTCAAAGTGGCGAACAGGCGCAGATGCCGTTCCCGTTCTCGCCCGATGCGCCGCTGCCGTCCCTCATGGCGAGGCTGTCGGCGTCCTTTAGCGACGAGGCGCTTCGATTAGTGGCCGAGGCCCTTTCGCGCGTGGGGCGGTCGCGCGACGGAATCCACCTCTTTGACGTGTTTCGGCGGCGGCTGGAGTCGCGTTCGGTCCTTTCCTATAACGCCGAGCTGCTGTGCCTCGCCGTCGCGGGCAACGTGCGTCGCGCGTTTGCGCTCTACGACGAGATGCGCACAGTCTGCGCGCCGAACTTGGCGACGT
Source organism: Pigoraptor vietnamica (assembly GCA_943704525.1). Lineage (NCBI taxonomy): Eukaryota > Filasterea > Ministeriida > Capsasporidae > Pigoraptor > Pigoraptor vietnamica. The sequence goes on from CALSCQ010000705.1 coordinate 9,959, forward strand.
TCCACACGCTGATCATGCTGTGTGCGCGACGCCGCAAGCTGCACGACGCCGAGGGGGTGTTCGAGCGCATGGAGGAGAGCGGGCTGGCACCGACGCTGGACACACTGAACCTCATGATAGCCGCGTGCGCGAGCGTCGGGGACATTGACAGGGCGCAGCACTACTACGACCTCGCCTGTCAGCTGGGCTTTGAGCCCGACGAGCGCTCGTTTGCGACCGTGTTGCACGCCTATCGGCGTGCCGGCATGACCGATCGGCTGGGGCCCATTGTGGAGCGCATGCGAGAGCTCGGCATTGCGACGAACGGGGAGGGGTACAACACTGTGCTGGTCGGGCTCTTGGCTGCGGGCGAGTGGGAGAAGGCGGTCGACTTGTTCACGGCGCAGGACGCGGCGTCGGGGAAGGACGATGGTGCTGCGCGGACGCGCGCACACGGGGCGAACGCGCACAAGGGAGGCGACGGAAAAGCGGCAGCGGCAGAGGACGGTGGGGTTATTCCGCCGCCGACCGTCTCGACGTTCAACACGATGATTGGCGCGTGCTTACGGCGCGGGGACGTGGCTGCGGCGTTCTCGCTGTTCGAAGACATGGGCCGTCGAGGAATGCGGCCGACGGCGTACACGTTTGCGAAGCTGGCGCGGGGCTGCAACGATCCGGACAAGGCACTCGCCGTCCTCTCGCACATGCGATCGATGGGGATGCCGCCGAGCCCGCACGTGTACACGTCGGCTCTGTACGTGCTGGCGTCGGCGGGACGCTCCGAGGACGCATTTTCCGTCCTGGAGGAGATGAGGCGCGACCTGCGCTTTGAAGAGACGTGCGCTTACAATGCGCTGCTGGACGGGTTTCGGTTTGCCGGGCGCGTCGAGGACGCCCTCGCCGTGGCGGATTTGCTGCGCCTGCGAATGGTAAAGGTGAACGGGCGGACGGTTATGGCGCTTGTGTCCCTGCACGCCACCCTCCGAAGAGATGCCGTATCGGCGTTTCGCGTGTTCTCGGCTGCGTCGAATGCCGCGACGATGCTCGAATCGATGGTGCCGTCGACCTACGACGTGCTCGTGGATGCGCTTGCCCATGCGCGGATGTGGAAGGAAATCGGCGACGTCGCGCGCAGAATGTGCGGCGACCACCTTGTCCCCCATCCGAGCAACCAGTCGAGGCGTTCCTCGCGTGGAGGCCCGGCGGCAGCGGAAGAACCGGGGGCGGTGTCGGTCGACCGGACGTGGGCGCAGCTGTCGCAGCGCCTCGGCCCTTTGCCGTCGGAGAAGACGCTCGGCACTCTTGTGGAGGGCTTCGTGCGAACCGCGCACGCCGAAAGAGACCTCGTCGTGGCACGGCGACTGGCCCGCCACATCGTGTTGAACACGAGACGGGGCATGATGCGCCGGACGGAATCGAACCAGTACCCGCGCGTTGGCGACGAACACCGGCACCAGGCCACGAGTTTGCCAAAGGCACACAGTCCGCTATGGGAACTGCCGTCGCACGCGATCGACCGCGGGGCATTGTCGGGGATGGACTGGGCGCACGAAGCGGGCACAGCGGCTCAGAGGTCCCGTTCGAGTGCAATTCATGCGGTGTTTGTGGAGGAAGGCCTCGTGTCGCGAGGTAATGGCGCCGTGCTCGGCTTTTCGGATTTAGTGGAGGTGGAGGACGTGCGAGGGGGTACGGCCTATGACGAGCGCGGGAATGACGTGCTGGGTGCCTCGCGAGTAAATACCGGGAGCGAAGACGGGCGTGGCGGAGGCGGATGGGACAATGGAGATCGCAGGCCGCACGATACTTCGAAGCGCCGTCGTGGCTGATGAATACATGTGTATGTACAGTTGCTTGCGCGTTTGTGTAGTCATGGGCGCTTGCCGTCCCATTAGTGGCGTTCTCAGCTGTGACATCCATGTGCCAACGGATCGAGAACCGAGTGCAGATTGAAGCTTTAATCCACGAGGCAGCCGAAAAAAAAAAAAAACTTCGCATTTTTTGTGTGTTGCCGTCAACGACTGTTGTGGCCAATATCGAACGACCATTGTACAGTTGGCCTCTTGATAACTGTAACTGCGCCGCAACAAGGGCGGAAGGGCGGAAGATGGTCCTCCGCAAATCGTCCGTGCCAAGGCCTCTTAGCAAAATGCCGAGGATACCAAGGGCTTAAGGCCCTTGCTGACGACCGTCTGATTTTTAGTAGCCAATCAAATATGATGCTCGCCTTCCCCTCCCCCCGCTCTCCCGCTTCATGCTTATAAAAACTGTGTTTAAGTACGGAAATTCGCAGAGGGTTGCATTCGTACGCCACCCAGTCAACACAGCCAAAGCAACTGAAAGCAAGTTTGCGCGCAGACTAGCCTAGGTTCGTGAGCACGTGTCGCTGGCGCACGTCCACGCGCCAACAAGCCTGGGCATCCCCCTCGCATCGTCAAAGACATAAATGCCGCGCGAGGTCACGTGGAACGGCCCATCAATCGACCCCTCGGGAAGACCGTTCAGCGTGTACCCGAGTGCGACGTTGTCCTGGTCGCTCCCGTCCACGATGCGCGCGGGCTTGTAGCCGTCCTCGCGCGCGGCAAGCAGCTCGTCCTCGGAAATGGTCGTGCACGTCTCGCCCACATCCACAGACTTGCACGGAGCACCCGCGGAATTGCGCGCAAAGACCGCGCCATCACGCACACGCACGCCGTCAATCGAAGCCACGGGGCCGACGCTTAGGACTATCAGACAAAAACTGCGTGTAAGCACGTGCCATATCGCGACAGAAATGCAAGATGCGCGGATGTGCAGATGCACATACCCTTCCAGCTGCGCTCGTATCGGGGGCGGACAGTGAAACAATGCGCATCCACGTTGCAGGCGTACGCAATGTCATTGTGCGGGTCGTAGACAAACGAGCGCTCTGCTCGCGAGTGCACAAGAGCGTCAATTATCTCAACATGCAATCGGGGATACGATCAGCCCAAACGCAAACAGGAGGTCGCACTCACGGGGTCCCAGTGCATCGCGGCGCGCCATGTGACGGCGGTAGGACGTCAGTCCCTCCAGGGTGGCAAACAGCGAGATGTCGGCGGCCATCGGCGTGACAATGGTGAACTCGTTGCTGTCCACCTGCGCAAGTGGAGCAGAGTGAGCGACGGCGGTCAGTCTTTCGATTTCGTAAGATGTACCAGAAGCAAGCGTGCACCACGGCGCCGCACGCACGCGCAAGCGCGCGCGGACAGTGTGACAACTGGACAGGTGAATGCACAGCGATGCCGCGCCCATGGGTACTCACAAAGGACCACCCTTCCCTGCACGCGGACGAAACGTGATATCAGCAAAGCGTCAGACAATAAGCGGGAACAACGCGCATGCACAATTGCATCTGTAGATCGAGTGATCCGCTCCCTCTCCTGCTCGGGTATGGAGTGGCACGGGACACAGAGACACGCAACGCAATACCCACGCAAAGCGGCGCTGGTCGGGTAGAATGTACCAGTTCGGGTACGCCTTGCTGTACACGCGGTGCTGGTAGTCCAGTTGCGAGGGCGCCGCAAACGGGCCGTACAGCGTGAGCCCAGGCACAGGGCCCTTGCCGAGGTTCTCCCAGTGGAAGCTGTCGAGGTGCAGCACCGACGCGGGCGTGTCGAAGCCCAGCCCCGTCACGTACGACTTGCTGAGGGGATTGAGGCCGATCGTGTAGTCGGCGAGGTTTTCCGCGTGCGGCAGGTACTGCGCGTCGCCGCTGAGGCGGTACTCGAGAAGGTACACTTCGGCGAACGTCCCTTGCGACGTGAGCGACCCAAAACCGACGGCCATCGGCGCGCCCATGGGATACACGTGGGGCTTGCTGTCGCGAAGGAACTGCTTCGCCTTGTTCGAGATCCACTCGCGGATCCACTGGGCGATCGTCTCATCGACGGGAAACGGCCGGACGTCCCGCGCACCCGGCGCCGCGCTCGTGTTGTACTTTGTGACGCCGGTGGTGTTGAGGAGGGCATAGTCGTAAAAGTAGTCGGAAAATGCTTGGCCCTGCTGCATGGTGATCGGCGTCCAGTACTCCGGAAAGTAACCCTGCGGTAGGACGCGAGGCACGTCAACAGCCGAAGAAATCGCGGTTTCACGCGCAAGGAAAGGGGGAGCGTATTGACGGAGCACAGCCAACCGCGCGCGAAAGGAGCTGCCACCGAGGAGAATTCCACACGTGACACCCACCCCAATGTGGTCGAGCTGAATGCGGCGCATTTCCGTCTTGAAGCACTCGTGGAACCACTCGTCGCCCGTGGCGATGTAAATGTGCAGGCACGCGTAGTTACGGGGCGCGGGGAACTTGAACTTGGCCTCCACCTGGTCCGTCGCCTCCGCCCACTGGAACGCCCGCTTGGCGCGCCACAATAGCGTGTCGGCGCGCGAGGGGTCGTACGGCCGCACGAGCCGCGACGAGTGCGCAAAGAGGCCCGCCGCGATCATGGTCGAGATGTACATCTTGCGATACGTGCGGTACTGGAGCCTGTCCGTGTCGGCCGTCGTGGGGTACCCCTGGGCAGCGCACACGCAGTCGGTGATGTCAGCTGAAAAATGAAACAGGAATACGGGCCCTTGAAATCAGTCGCTCGCAATTCTCACCGGATGTTGCGACGTTTCCGTGCCTGCGCGCACGCCGCCGTCGGCATCCTGCAGCATCTCCCACAGAAGCACGCCGTACAAAGCCTCGTCCAGGAAGTCGGGTATTCCATTTCCGGACTCCGGAATGTCGTTGACGGCGTCGCGGAAGAGGTGCGAGTAGGCGCCGTACATCACAAGCATCGTCGCGGGGACAAACTGGTGGACGAAGCTGCGGTCGAAATCGCCCGCGTCGTGCCAGCTGCCCTTGATGGTCATCTGCACGGGGCTCTCGTCGTGCACGAAGCCGCCGTACTCGCCGTCCGTCACATTCGCAACCGTGTGGCAGGACCCGCGGTAGTGCTCCGTGTACCGCGGCTCGAGCGCCGTTCCGCAGCGCTGATGGTACAGTCCGCGCGTCTCGACGTACGTCAGGTGGCGGCTGAATGTCCCGCCAATACCAAACGGATACGAGCAGCCCGCGCCGCGCACGACGACCTTGTACGGGCCTCCCTCTGGCACCGAGCCAAGCGGGAGTCGGTAGGTAAATTCGCCGCTGCCGTAGCGAATGTGGGTGTTGTCGTGGGGGTCTTCCGACACGCCCTCGAAAACGACGGCGTTGTCCGACAGCCGCAGGACGTAGTACGAGGGGAGAGCGTCGAACTTGCGCGAGCCGAGGTGCCCGTTCCATATGCCGAGCATGGCGTAGCGCTGCGTGCCGTTGGTCACGTGCGCGTACCCGACCTGGTTCGTCTTGATGGACTCGCAACGGACTTTGGTTTCGTCGAACACAAAGTCGTAGCTCGGTGGGCCGTGGCGTGTGAGGGCCTGGACCACGTACTTGCGCTTGTTCACGAAGCGCGCGCCGTTGGGGAGAACGAGATAGATGCGGTGCCGGACATACACGCGGTCGCAGTCCGAGTGCGACTGCCCACGGGCCATTGTGAACCGCCCCACGGCGTCCGGCTGCACACCGTCGATGCGGTAGTCGGCGGGGTCCTGCGAGGGCGGCGTGCCCATGCCGTAGCCGTCGTACGCAAGGACGATCGTGTTGTCGGCGGACGATGTGGTCTCGACCAAAGTGCAAGGGGGTGTGCTGTCGCCTGCGCGCGAAAGAGAAGCAGATGTCACAAAAGGTCTCTGGCCGTGCAACAATATCAATGGAGCCAATCTTTCTCTGCCGCGTGGCAGCAGAGTTGGGCGCGCGATTCACCTGAAAAGATGATATCCGATACGTAGAACTGCTGCGCGGAGGGCAGCACGTCAAAGACGAGGTGCTCGACGGCGCACCCGTCAAACTCCGACTTGACGACAGACATGGGCACGCGTGCCCACACCCACTCGGCCCCAATGGCTCCCTACGACGCGTTGAAGAGACAAACGTGTCATCGCAACAAAGAGAGAGCGGCGATTTCGCACAACACCCCATGTTGCAACGAGAGACACGCACCTTCTTGTCGTCAGGGAGGGGCTGCCCGTCGTCCCCTTCCACGTACGCCGCGATGTTCACTCGGTGCGTCTGTCCGCGGTACGAGCTCATCCCCACATCAAACTTGGTGACTGGCGGGCCGTTCGGGTCCACGAGGCGGATGCGCACGCTCATTATGCCGTGGCCGCTAAAGTCCATCCGGTCGTGCCGGCCGCAGTATATCGTGAGGCTCGGGGCATGGTACCTGTCCGGCTCGAACCGCAGCAGCTCGCGGGCCGGCTCTCCGAGCTCGACGGCATCCGACGCCGCGATGATCGAGCCGTACTGCATGCAGGCCGCGTCCCACGCGGCCCCGGGGCTCCCGTCGAAGAGCGTGCTGCCGGTGCGCGCGGCCGTCGGCGGGGGCACGCACACGTTGATGCCAAGAACGGCCGTGATGTTGTGCGTCAGGGGCGGCACGTGATCTTGCCAGTGCGGGGCGGCCACGGGTGCCGGGGTGCTGCCCGAAAGAGCGGCTTGCGCGGCCAGCATGCGGCGCTCGAGCGTCGCGAGCGTAATGAAATACATCGACGCGTACAGCGTGGAGACCGTGTTGAACTCGTTGCCCGTGACAAGGGTGTGCGCGTCGGCAAAGCGGCGCTGTTCCGGCAGCTCATCCCACTTCGGGTACTGCAGGGACCACACGGCCTTCTCGTAGTCGTAATCCTGCACGCCAATTTTGGATGGTAAGACAGCGAGACGTGTGGACTGGTTCAGTGTCAGCGGCAGTAAAAAATGATTCATGCACCGCCTTCTTCCCAACATCTCAAATCCTGTTTGTGAAAAAAAAAAAAAAAAAAAAAAAAAAAAAAAAAAAGAGCAACGCAGAAGGCGGTCCGCACCTCAGGGACTGCGATGGGCCCAAAAATGAGGATGCCGGGGACGCGCGACTTTCCCGCGCGTATTTGGCTGTAACTGTCGAGGTCCAGGTTGTCGTTCGGAGGTGCGGCGCCAAATTCTGTTACCCACGACCGACCCTGCGTTGAGCGGCCGCACACAGTTATAATCCAGAAAGCACACGCGCAAGACCACACAAATGGGCCAAACAAACACAAAAAATTTCTTAACCAAACGATCAAAACGGTCCCTCCCTCCCACACATCTCAATTCTTACCAGAGGGTTGACGCCGTGCATGTACGAAGCCATCGCGAACATCATCTCGAGGTACTGCGTGTCGTTCGTCAGGAGGTATTTGAGGAGGATCGGGTTCGCATACACGCCTGCGGAGCAATCGCGGATTATTGAGTGAGCGTGATGCCGAGACGGTCACAGCATGTAAGACCGGACCCCCCCCC
>CALSCQ010000708.1:0-11842 GCA_943704525.1 Pigoraptor vietnamica
CCCCTCGCATCTCTCCTGCAGCCTCATTCCCTACACGCTGCACCCGCTGATCATCAAGTCGGCCGTGAAGAACAAAAAGCACTTTGTCTCCACGAGCTACATTTCCCCCGCCATGGCCGAGTTTGACCAGGCCGCCAAGGACGCCGACGTCACCATCCTCAACGAACTCGGCGTCGACCCCGGTGCGTGTGTGTGCGCGTAACGTGCGCGTTGTGTGTTTGCATGCGTGTCGATGTGTGAAGTAGGCGGTTGTTCCGGCGGCCGTGCACGTGAGCGACGGTGTGCATGTGGGTTGTCGCTGTCGCTGTGAACTCGAACTCAAGGGCAAGCGTTACTATAGGCATCGACCACCTCTATGCTGTCAAGACAATCGCCGAAGTGCACGAGGCCGGTGGCAAGGTGAGATGCGAGAAAAAAGCACCACAAAAGTGCGCCTAAAATTTGTTACTGTCCGGTACTGTTTTACGGCATGCGAGCGTGCATATGAGTGAGCGGGCAGTCTGCGCTGTACGCACGAGGTGCCATGCAGAGGTCGTATGCATTACGCGCGCGCATTGGTGGTTCTGATTGTGTGCGTGCGTGCACGCAGGTTCTCTCCTTCCTCTCGTACTGCGGTGGCCTTCCTGCGCCAGAGGCGTCGAACAATCCCCTCGGCTACAAGTTTAGCTGGAGCCCACGTGGCGTGCTCTTGGCCGTTAAGAACACGGGAAAGTTCAAGGAAAACGGGCAGGTATGTGTGTGTGTGCGTGCGTGTCGCATGTCGTGTCTGAGTAGGCGTATCTCTATGTAAAATGCGCGCGTGGGTTGTGCCTGTATGTGTGTGCTGCCTTCAGTTGTGTGTATGCGGTGGTTCCTCCTTCTCACGCACACGTGCGCACGCGCTGTGGCAGGTGGTGACGATCGAGGGCAAGGACCTTCTTCGCAAGGGCGCCAAGCCCATCGACACATATCCCGCGTTTGCTGTCGAGGGATATCCCAACCGCGACAGCACGCCGTACGAGCAGCGGTACAATATTCCGGAGGCACACACCATCCTTCGCGGCACTCTGCGCTACAAGGTGTGCTGTGTACGCTCGGGTGCACCTGCGAGTGTTGAGTTTTCGCATTCGTCGGGTGTCTGTTCCTTGAGTGTGCTCTAAATGCGTTCGACTTCATGTGACTGTCTGCGTCATATGCAGCCTGCGTGCCGTACTCGTGTCCTAACAAATTCTTCCCCGCCGGCGCATTTCCGCAGGGTAACCCGGCGTTTGTCCAGGCACTCGCCGACCTTGGGTTCCTGAGCGACGAGCAGAAGGATTTCCTTGCAAAGGATGCCAAGCCCATCGCGTGGCGGCGCGTGCTGCAGACGCTTCTCGGCGCACCCAGCGACGACACGAGGTCGGTGGGCCTGTTGCACTCAATGTTTATAGGCAGCTAAGATGGCTTGACCCGTCGATCGACGCGGGTGGGCCAGAGGGCAAAGCATTGTGCGACGTAATACGGGAGCTGGCACAGTCTATTGGTCACTTTGCCCTCTCTATTTCTTGCCGCGTGGAGTCGATGGACGCACGTGTGTTACTCATGCTGATATAAATTTACTTGTTGTCACAGCACGCTCACGAATGCGATCGTGGCGAAGGCGGGCCTTGCGGGTGCGGAGAAGGACCGCATCATCCGGGGCATGAAATGGTGCGTTACTGAAACGACCGGCCCATGCACACACGATTTGTTATCAGACACGCACGCACGCGCATGCACGCACACGCACACGCGCACACGGCGCACGCATGCACACATTCTTCGCACTTACAAGTACATGTGCTGTCGCAGGCTTGGCCTCTTCTCGGACGCCGAAGTCGAGCGCCGCGGGACGTACCTCGACACACTCTGCGCCACTCTGGAGAAGAAGCTTGCGTACGCACCCGGCGAGCGCGACATGGTGTTGCTGCAGCACACGTTCGAGGTCGAGAACAAGGACGGATCGAAGGTGGGAAATTCGAAGCATCTCGCGCGCGAAAGCGTATTGTGTCATGACACTATCATCGCGAGTGGGAATATGTCAAGTGTTACATGTAGCCATTGTCCTGATGGTTTTGTTGCGCGTGCGTGCGTGCGTGGGCCGTGTGTCGCAGGAGACGCGCAAGTGCATTCTGCTCGAGTACGGCATCCCGCACGGGGACACTGCGATGGCGCGCACTGTGGGCATTCCCTGCGCCATCGGAGTGCAGCTCATTCTGGATGGTGCGGCGCGAGTTCTTGTGTTCGCGTTGATGTTTATTTCCCTGTTTATCGTTTAAGTTTGCGACTGTGCCGAGACATGCGTGAGCCATGTTACGCAGCTCGTTTCCCAGGCACATATTCCCACTTCAAATTTTCGCAATCGCGCTGATGCACCACGCACGCCGACTGCGCAGGCAAGATCACGCGTCGCGGCGTCATTGCGCCCCTCACGCGTGACATTTACGAGCCCGTGCTCGAGCTCATCGAGAAGGAGAACATTGGTTGCATCGAGGAGACGCTGCGCGATTGAGCGCCGCTGCCCTTCTTATGGGGCGCTGCCGACAACAGAATACACGTGTGACTGCAGTGCTAAACAATCCTTCCTTGTGCCGCGTTGCCGACACACATTACACGTGCGGCTTGAGAGCCAAGCTCCCCCGCATTTTGCGTGTGGTTTTCCGTGTGGCAAGTGCGCAATGTGCCATCGATGTGCAAATTGGTGTGTGACGCTCAGTGCCATGGGAAGAAAACGCACACTTTAGTAGCGGTGGGCGAGCGGAAGCACCACGCGTCCGCCGCAGCCACATTTCATTCAAGCGCGCCCACTCATAGAAGCGACGCACACAAACGCCCGCACCATCAACCCTAGAAATCTCTTAAACGGCAGCACGATCAACAATATATACCCTCTCACACAGACACGAATTAGAAAACACTCTCGCGCGCTCAGTGGGGCCGCGCCGTGTGCGCCGTGCGGAGGTCTTCGTTCGCGGCGAGAATGCGGTCGGCAAGGTGGTGGTTGACGTCGCGGTGCTGCGCCTCGTCCGCGCGCACGGCGAGGACGACGTCCCGAAGGCGTGCCTCGGGGGGAAGGTTCCAGTATTCAATCGCAATGGCGGGCGCGGGCGTGTTCTCGATGTTGCCCTTGTCGATTTGCTCAAGGAAGCCAGTGTAAGAGATGACGGCCTCCTCCTCGAGATAGCCTTGTGGGGAAGAGGGACGGGGACGCGCGGTGAGAAATGGGTGCAAGGCACGAGCAAACAGCGGACAGAGACGAAGACACAAGTACAAGTCACGTGCGAGAGAGCACACTGCGGCAAAAATCAAACAAAGGGACACTTTTTGACACGTTTTGGTCGCATGAAGGTATCCAGACATGGCGCCACATACGAACACTTCACTCTAACACAGCCGCAGACACAGAGTGGTTGCGCACACACACACACCCCGTGCCACATATGCAATGGCAAGAATTGTTTCGCACACATTGCGCAAGGACCCACCGACGATGCGATGCGCAGTCTTAGGGGTGAGGAGGTAGAGCGCAAAAAACGCGTTGTAGAACACGGCCTGCACAGCCATCACGAGGGCGCGCTCGAGCGGCGTCGGGTTGCTCACCTGCGTCCAAGACAACGGGTGGAGGAGAGAGGCGTTAGAAGAGAGAGAGCGATGGTCGAGCGCATATTACTCTCCTGACGCAAGCACACGCACACGCACACACGCGACCACACACGCACACGCACACACGCACACACACACGCACGCACGCACACACACACACACACACACACACACACACACACACACACACACACACACACACACACACACACACACACACACACACACACACACACACACACACACACACACACACACACACAAGCACACGTCCCCTTTGACCCACCCGCATCCACGTGAGGAGGTGCATGCGCTCGTTCTCTGCCTCAGCGAGCAGCGTGTGGATCCAACCGCCGTCGTGTGCCATGCGACGGAGGGACTTGAGGTGGCGAATGGTGCCACCGACCATCCCAGGCACAGCGGCCACTGCGAGTGCGGAAAACACACGAGTCAGCCGCTGCTGATGCGAAGACGTCATGCACGCAATCATAATTAACACACGCAGCAGAACACCTACACAAACACACACGCACACCCACGCACACACACACACTCTCTCTCTCACACGCACACACACGCACTCACGCACAAGATCCACACTCATGCGCACACACGCACACACGCACACGCACACACAGTTACACGCACAGGCACGATGAGTGCACGCACCTGTCTCGAGCACGACAGCCCTGTGAACGTACTTCTTCTTGAAGAAAAGGTCGGCGGGAATGCGAAGTGCCTTGACAAAGTACAGCGCAAAATAGTCCGCAAAACCCTCCGGCTTCCTGCGGTGCCACGACGAGTCAGCTCACACGCGCGCACAGCGACCATGCGAACGCGCCCACGTGCAGACCATTTGAAACACGCACAAAGAAATCTGGTCGGCAACGGAGACAGAGCACGGAAAACAAGGCTGCCGTGCAATACAGAAGCGCCAAGCAGTACAATCGCTAGATGCGCTTCGTTTGCACGCACCTGTGCTTGCGGAGGCCAATGTCCCAGCTCTCCAGCTCTGCGGTCGTCAGCTGCCTTGCGTGAAACTCGTGGCGCACGGGCTCGGGCTGCGACGGCCGCAATTCAAACGGAAAGGGCCACTTGCCCTGCGCGGACGGCGCGTTCGCGTGCTCGGTCGTCGCGATGGGCGCCGCGGAAGTCGACGTCGAATAGTGCGCAGCAAAGTAGAGTGATGGGCGCTGGGTCTTGAGGGCCTGCACGGACGACAGCGGCGCGCGCACAGCACTCGCACACGTGCGTGTGAGGCCCGCGCGGGCCACGAGAGAGACTGCACTCTGGCGAAGCATGGTGCCGAGTAGTACCTTCCAGGTGAGTGAAAATACAGTCTGCCGGATGCCGGTTATATACCTTTCGAGTTGCGCCACCTTGCCGGACTGAGAAGCAAGCCCTGTGGTATGTGTACGACGAGTGCGAGGAGTGCAAGTGTGTAAGAGACACACTCCCACACTCTGTGTGTATGTGCCTGTGTGTGTGTGCGTGTGTGTGGCGTTGTGTGTGTGCCCGTGTGTGTGTTTGCGGCAGCGGTGTGTGTGGGTGCGGCTTGACATCATTCGCGCTTGCGTGATGTCATCTCACACCCGGGTTGGAGTCCGGACTATGAATGAGGTCACCTTTTCTCGCAACTCTCACTCGGCGAAATAGATGCGGCGGGACGGAAGCGGCGTGAGCAATCTAAAAAACCCGCTGCGAGACCGTTTTCAACCGCAGGCGAAAGGCTGCGAACAACGAGACAGTCGGCCGTCTGGCCGTGCTCAGTGCGGAAATCAGGACACAGCGCGCGGAAGGTTGTTCCATGGTCGCAGTTTCGCGTCGCGCTCTTTCACTAAAGTTTCGCAACTGTTTCGCCACTGTTTCACTATGTTTCTTACGTAGCGAATATGTTCACGCATAACAGCCCGTTACAGGAGCAGCCCTTATCTCTACATTGACAGCGCCCACACACGGCTCAGTAGTGCCCCATCCTGTCCACGAGGTCTGCGTTGTTCGTCGCAGTCAGGCAATGGAGCACATTTAAACTCTTCCACGCGCATTTCACTCGACCACAGCGCACTCGAGACATGCAACAGGAGGCACAACGCCCACGAAACACATAGAACTTGCACACCATAGGGCACAACACCGCAACACACAATTTTCTACAGCGCTTATTACGACGCACACAAACTTGATGGAACAACCGCACTTGCGAAACGCACCTCGGTAGCTCGCAAAGTCGTCCTTGGGCTTCGCCTTGCCGGCCGCCGGAGCGGACGCTGTCTTTGCTGCGGCGCCCGCCTTGAGCGTCGGCGCAGGAATGCCAAACAAACCGCAGAGTTCGTTGCGAACGGGGCGCAACTCCTCCACGGGAAGGTCCCTGCGAGGAGCGGACAAGCACAAGCCGCATTAGCGGCTCACCCACACCGACCCGCCCACCCACCCACCAACATACACACGCACACATGCACACAGATTGGCGTCACCAACGCACCACTGCGTCTCGCTGAGCAACGACTGAATCTGGTCGGCGTTCTCCTCGGGGCACACGTCATCGTAGGTGAGAAGGCTAACGTACATCTGGTCTGCCGTTGTGCGGCGAATCTGCGAGCAGAAAGGAAGAGCACAACGTCACACATCCACTCAACATGCAAACAAATGGCTCTCACGTACACAACTCCCAGAGGGGACATTGGTACGCACGCCCGCACGATTGCGCCCACACCACACGAGCCCTTGCTCACGGCCACGCACCTTTGGAAATTTGTGACACAACGAAATGGCCAGCTGCTGCAGTGCTCTTGACCGCGGCTGGCCGGGGAATTGGAGCAGGCCGCAAAAGCTATGGACGAAAGGGGACGCCCAGCGCTTAGGGTTACCTCATGCACTTGCGCGCACACGCACGGTTCGCACACACAAGGCACACAACTACGACCGCGCGAAGAGTGATAGCGACGCATGACAAACAAACAGCAAACCGAGCAAGGAGTTGAGTGCGGGAGATGGACCGCACAAAGCGGGACGTACACATTAATGCTTGCGATGAGCTTGTGGGCGTCGCCGCTGTTCGAGATCTCCTTCTTCACGGCGTTCAGAAGGTCAATCGGCCACGACGACCTGACGGGGCAAGGAGCACGTGAGCGACGAGAGAGAGAGAGCCATTCACTCAAACAAAGGAAAGGAAGGAATAGAACATGCACAGAATCCCCAGAAATGTGCCGCACACAATCAAACGCACACGACAGCCCACAAAGACACGAAGAGTCACGCACCCGTCGGCGCCGAGCGCGGACATGACGCCGCTGGAGAGCAGCGCGTCCGTAGTTTTGAGGAGGGGCAGCGACACGCGGTCGTCCTTCTCGTGCCGTGCGTACGCAGCAAGAAGCTCCCTTGCGAACAACACGAGGGGAGACGATGGCGGCGTTCCCGCCAAAGCGCGCGCACGCAAGTAGTCCAAGAGAGACGCGTTCGCGTGGCGCACCTGCAAACACATGGCACCCCCTTAAAATGAGAGAAAAGGACAAACGACGTTGGCGGTGTGAGGTGGAGGATGACGACATCGACGCACCAGCGACTCTGTCAGGCCGCCGACGGACACAGCCAGGCCCTCCACGCACGGTTCTCGGTACTCATCGCAGTCGAGAAGAGGGACGAGGAGGGGGAAGGTCACGCTCGGTGCACTCCAATTGACGGGGGAGGCGCTGCGCGGCGACACACAAACCCGAATGTGTAAGCGCGAGCCACGCTCGAATGAGAACGCAAAGATGAAGGGCGTACATGCGCACACTTCACACATGCACACTCGTGCGCACGCACGCACACAAAACGCACCTTCGAATGCGCTCCAGCAACAAATCTCTCCGCGGCACAAACGGATAGTCCTCCGCAACGAGGCGCTCAAGCACTCCTCCCGCACACGCGCGCGTCCTGTCAATCTTCTCCAACGCCTGCTGCACGAGCGCGCGCGATACCGACGACACCGTCTCCGCGCGCACGAGCCCCGTGCCAACACTCAGCCCGTCCCTTGCGTCTGCCGCACGGCACAGGTCGAGAAGCGTCCCCAGTGCGGCCATGGCGGCTTCACGAACCCAGGAACCGACGTCTCCTCTGTTGTCGGATGCGTAGTCGCGCATCGCCAACAAAAGCGCGCCAAAAACAGCCGGCGAATTCGCACCGCACAGCATGTCGGCCTCGTTCCCGCCAAAGCGCGCGCCCGATGTCACGCACACGTCGCAGAGGGACCGCACGGCGTTTTTACGGGACTCGGCGTCCCGCCGCGACACGTCCGCATCTAGCTCAACGGCAGCCGTGAGAGCACGCATCACCGAGGCAAAGCGGGTCTTGAGGAGGGTGGCAGGGAACGCGCCGAGCCCTCGCAAAAGACCACGGCGCATGTGCACGATCGCAGTATCCCCGGCCAAGAACGTAAGGTAGCGATCGAGCACGGAGACGCGTGCGCGCTCAACGCCGGCGTCTCCCAGCGAAGCGTAGTACTCCGACATGAACGGACCCAGCGCAGACGCAGCGGCTTCCTGCAGCTCCGTTTCTGTGTGCGTGAGGGCCTCGTCGAGCGAGAACTGCCAGCACTCGACAATCGCCGGGGACGCGTGCACGGGGAAGTGGGCGAGGGAGAGCGTGCGAATGGCACCGCACACGGCCGCGCGCATGAGCTCCCCTCCGACGCCGCGATAGAGGTTTGCGCGGATGATGGAAGGGAAGATCTCGGCGATTGCGTCCACGTGCTTCTGGGAGAGGGGCTGCGCGCGACCCTGAATAAGGAAAGCGGGAGACGGAGTTAGGAGAAGATTTACTAGAAAGAGGCACATGCACACACAGCTAGAGCCGCGTGCAGAAACAACGGTTGACGACTGGCAGCCAAGTCGAGACATCACTGGGGGTACGCACCTCCTCCACCTTTCGTGACAGCGCGAGGGCGACCTCTCCGATCGCAAGGATGCTGCCGTGCCGCGCGTTCACATCAATCGACATGGACATGGCGACAAGCTTGTCGATGCACGCGGGGGCTTCGGCGGGCGCAACAGCAACAAGGTGACCGAGCGCCGACGCCGCCAGTTCGCGCACGGGACGGTCCCAGTGGTTCACTTTGGCCGACAGCAGGACATCCACCATGGCGGCCGTGTACTCGGGATAGACGGCGATCTTCGGAGCGACGTCCAGGAACGCGTGCGCGCGCGTTCCAATCTGAAACATATAGCGGAAAACAGAGGGCACAAAACGGAAAGGGGTGAGTCAAGGGTTGAGTGAATAGGCGACTCTGTTGAGTAAACGACAGAGGTTGAGTGACTAGGTGACTAGACTAGAGTGTGAGTCACTCTGTCGAGTAAACGTAAACGACACGGGACATAGACGGCAGATCTGCGCACAAGCGCGTGTCCAAAGGCAGCCGCAAGCGACGCACCGCAAAGTAATCGGCCGTCGTCACAATGTCAATGCCGTGGGGGAAATTGCCCTGCCGCCCGACACTCTCCTGGAACGCCGCGCTCGCCGCTCGCCGGCAGTTCACCTCCCTGTCATAGCACGCGAGCGACACGAGCGCAGGCGCCAGCGCGGTCACGTGGGGGCGCATCACCTCGGGCGCGTACGCCCGCGCAAACGCCCAGCACACATAGCAGGCCGCATCCCTCACGTGACTCCCCACGGAGTACGAGCCGCGGCGCACGTCGTAGCGGAGCGCCTTCATGACGACGGCGACGGCCTCGTCGAGGCGCGCGGGAAGGAGAAGGCCCCTCCGCGCGAGCTCCGCAAGCGCGAGGCAGGCCCCGTGCCAGGCGCCGTCCGATTCGTAGCCGCGGAACTGCTCGAGGACATTGCCGACGACGTCGTCCGCAAGCTCTTTTGGGAGGCGTCCTGTGATGCGGCCAACGCCCTTCGCCGCAGACCACCGCACGACCGTGTCGCGATCCGCGATGGAGACAAGAAGGCGCCCCAGCACCTCCTCGATCTGCTCGGGGACGTCGTCGTCCTCATCGCCCACGTCTTGAATAGCTGTTACGCGCGGAGAATCGGAGAGGAGAAAGGATAGCGTGAGTGCCTCACAACACACATGGAAAAGAGGGAAGAATAGGGCGCAAGTGCGAAGCAGAGCCCTATCTGTGGCAAGGGCGGCAAAACATCGCGTTCACATCGCGACAGTAACGTTACGCACTCGTGCCGGCGGATTGGGTGGGCGCAGTGGACCCTGAAGCGGCGCGCAAATTGTCCATCAAGCTGCGACTGCCGCGCTGATACCTGCAGAGAGCGAAAAATGGGTGAGAAACGCAGAGGCACACATGCAACACAAAGCACAGGCGAAGGACGATTATGAGGGCGAAAACGAAAGGCGTATGCAGCCCCATTCTCCTCAGACTACGCACCTCCAGCTTGCGACGCGCGGCCGCAAGTACGTCATACCGGCGCGCTGCACAAGCTTCGTCGCGAGCTTTCGCAGTGTCGTGCTCGACGCAGCCTCCTTGCTGTCCCACAGCGACGACACGGCGCCCATCGCGACGTCCACGTGTGCGAGAAGGTCCTCGCGGCGCCCGAGAGCAAACACAGAAACCATGGCGGAGAGGGCGCCGGTCTGAACGAACACGCGACGAAGGGGGTCTTCCGCCACAGTACGAATGTCGTCCTCAAGCACGTGCGTCCCTTGACCCGTCACGGCGGCGCGCGCCCACTCAAAGAAACGGCCCATGTGCAACGCGCGCATGTCCGGACGCGTGATGAACCTTCACAAACGCAGTGCGCGAAGATTAATGTGGGAACGAGATATCAAGTCTTCTAAAGTCACCTCGCGCACGTGCGCAAATCCACGATGCACACAGACACATACACAGACACAGACACCGACACCGACACAGACACACAGACACACAGACACACACACATTCACACACACACACACACACACACACACACACACACCTCGCGACCACGAGGCCCGCAGCGTCGCGTGCCTTGTCCGTCACTGCCAAGTAGCGGCGCGCGGTCGTCATGATCGCGTCCACGATCGACGTTGCGCCACTCTCTCGCGCAGAGGCGCTGTAGTCCACGACGGCCATGTCGAACGGAATGAGGCAGGCCATAGACAGCCACAGCAGCAGGACATAGCGCGTCTCCCACGTCTCCTGATCGGCCACGTTCTGCGACTGCAGGAGGTCCAGCACCGGTTTGAGGTCGACGACCTCGTGCGGGAAGGTGCGCACGATCGTCTTGTGCCCGCGCACTTTGGAGAGGACGTAAATGAGGCGGAAGAGAGAATGCATCAGCGTGGCGCGAGAGGGATCCCCCGACGCCCACCGCGCCGTGCGAAGCAGCGAATTGACAATGTGGTCAATGTGGGCGTCCATTAGATGCGGCTGCTCTTGGTACTTCTCGAAGATGGCTGCAGGGGCGCATGAATGAGTCAATGGTGTGAGCGGGGTGGTACTGACCGGTCGCTGCGTGCCTGTGCGTGCGAGAATAGAAACAGGCTCACAGGACAACTGTGTGCGCGCGCGGATATGATGTGTGTTCTCGAACATGCGCCGTTCAAACAGCGAGAGATGCACAGATCGTGAGGGGAAACGAGAGTCATGGCGTGCGTTCACCCCACCCTTGACATGCGCGTGAGTTGCGTCCGAACATTCCCTCTGCGCCTCAATGCGGGCAAGAATCTCCCGCAATTCTGCAGCCTCCGCAAAGTGGTCGAGTGTGTTGACGGCCAGCGCATCGTCCGCGTCTGTCTCCGCTGCCTCGCCACCGGCAACTGCCGCATGCGCGTCCATGTCGCAGGATGGGCAATGTATCGCCCTCTTCACAGCCGAAGAGCGCGATGGCGTGGAAGTGAGACGTAGCAGTTGTTCTTTTGAGCACTTTGATACCCCAATCTACGTTAAACATGTGACGGGTGTGCGTGAGTGCGCGAGTGCATAGCGCACAGCTGTGAAACTGCTGCGAAGTGGAGAACGCATACCAATCGATTTCCGATACGACGTAAAAAACATTACGAACGCCGGCGTCTGGACTCCAAGTGATCCGTTGATGATGTCATCAGAGAACGTAGTCTCCTCACACACACACACAGACACACACACACACACACACACACACACACACACACACACACACACACACACACACACACACACACACACACACACACACACACACGCACACACACACACACACACACACGCACGCACACACACACACACACACACACACAGACACACACACACACACACACACACACACACACGCACACACACACGCA